>JXWZ01001099.1:0-10120 GCA_000956215.1 Anopheles farauti No. 4 | reverse complement strand
CTGATCGATTCGCAATATTTCCTCCAGCACTGTCCAACCCCCTTTCACGTGAGTCAGAGGTCGTAACCAGCGAGCGTCAGGTCCATTCGATTAGATTATCATAATTAGTGTTTTGCTACACCTCGCCACCACCTTCCCTGTTGCATGGTACCGCATCCGGCTCCAGTTACAGATCGGCCCATCGATGGTTGTAAAATCATCCTCCGAGTTTCACCGAGCGAGCCAGCAGCCGGATGGTGGAAGGATCTATTAAATTTACATAATTTACGAATTAGCACCGAGCAGCGTGCGCGCATTGGCCGAACCAGCGGCGACACAGGCGACGGAGTTACAAAATAAACCACTGATTAATGGGTGCCGGCGTTCGAACTTTGGGTGGTAAATGAAGTTATTTGCTGGTTTGCACCCTCCCGGAATGGGACACAGGCTTAAAGAGCGCATTATACTCCCATCAAACGCGGTGCCGATGGTCTACTCTGGTGCGAGTTTATCACGGAGTGTGGAGAAAGAAAAAAAAAGGAAATTTAAGTTTACGGCTGCTTGAGTAGGATTTTACGCGGCATCTCACGAGGGTACGCACTGAAACCGAATTAAATTAAACTAATCCTCCCTCCTGCCTGCCGGCCGGTTTTTGGGCATTCCCTGGTCGATTTTATGGCAAGTGCAATTTTATTCCCGGTGTTCCTTCTAAGCCATTTTTGGCTTTAACGACGACTGCGACGACGACGACGGGCTGTGTTTGCCCTGCAAGACGCCCGCCAGGCGTTAGACAAACGTGGCAAACTCAACGCACTGCCAAAAAAAAAAAACTTTCAGCGAAAGAAAATCAGGCCATTCTGGTGGCGCATTCGCTCCCTTTCTCGCATTTCTCGCACCGGGCAGTGGGGGAAAAGTTCGGTCGCCTCCGGGTCTGCCGACCACACGGCCGCGGCCTTGTTTGAATAATTGTTTACTCAACCGTTCGCCCGGCGGTGGGCCGCACCGGTGCAGAATTTTATTTCAGGTTGATTCAGGTGTTTTTCTTTCATTTCTCGGGAGGCCCGGTGAAATGCCTTACGGGGAAGGTAAACGTCACACAAACCGACGACGGCCGGCTGGTGGAAGGAGCCACTTTTCTTTGCACACCCCAGTTTCCGGTTAATGCAATTAAAGTGTGCATGGGCTGTGTTGGTTTCCATTTCCGAGAGAGAGAGAGGGAGAGGGTGAAAAAAAAACCAGAAAAATCAAGCTTGTTGTACATCTTCTCTTTCCCTCTCACACTCCTTGAAATGGTCATTCCGGTTGTTTTGTGTTGCAGAGGGAGAAAGAACGTCCCGCTTTCGATTAGATTAATTTGCGTAATTGATGTGAATGTGTTTGGAACCTCACGGTAATTGTTTGGATTGGATCCTGCAACAGTCGAAGGATGATTGTTTTCCGATACGACGTTGGTGAGGCCGGAAGTGGTAATTAAACGTTCCCCACCATTCCCCTTTTGCTCTCCGGTGCGAAGAATATTCATCCACCGTCTCGAGCAGCGCAGTAAATGATGCTTCATTTGCCGTAGTTTTCGGATAATTGAGTTTAATGATGATAAAAATTGTGTTCCTTGGTACGTCGTTCGACCTGCGGGCTTCTAGCTTAAACAGACGTCGTCAAGGATGGCTAATAAATAGGCTGCTTTTTGTAATTCCATCCGTCTGGCTTTTACGTTAGAGTAGATTCATCAAATGGATGAGTTTAACTTAATAAAACTTAACAAAACTAGAACTCCAAAGAACTTGGAGAAACTGAACGAAACTAGGAAGGTTTGTTAGAATAGTCCGTAGCTTCCCTGTTTGGTTCGTTTTGCTATCTATATCAACTAATATAGGATAGTTGGTTTCAGAAAAATAGCCTAAGCGATCAAATCAAGCTCAAAGTTTTATTAAAATTGTTCGGAAAATGAGAAATAACAATAACATAACGAGCGCGAAGAAAACTCAGAAAAGATAGGTTTATTTGGTGGACTTAAATGATATTCTTCTAGAGAGTTTGAAAGACTATCTATCAAATAGATAAATTTTATCTATTTGAAAGACCGATAATTGTCGCATTATTTATTTAAGCATTATTTAACTGACGAATTATGCTTAATATTCGAGATGATTAAGTTGTAGTTTATTTCAATCATTTTAATCAAATCATTCCTAGATCCTAGATCCTAGAATTACTGCTCATTATTTTTATTTTCTAGATTAATAATTCTAGGCGCATAAAATATTCGTTGATTGATCCTAAAAAAGTCCCTGTAATTATATTTCTGTAAAAAGTTTTATAAAACAGTAGCTCGTGAAACAGATTCTTTTTCGCGAAAAAACAAACGAAATCGAAATAAACGTTATAAGTGATGTTGGAGGTTAGTATAAGCGATAAAGTTTGACTTATTCTGACCATTTTCTTGAACACTGATCATCACATTGTATGCTGCAGAATGTTAAGTATTCGCCCTAAATACCAAACTAATTACACAATCTATCAGCATATGTGTGAAAAAATACATTAAATATCTATTGTAAAAGTTCCTAAAAGTTCTTCTGTCCGTATCACTAAATCATAATCATTTCCTTCTGGCTTCTTTTCTTCTGGCCCTATCAGGCGCTTATGATTCTCCTCATATCAATAATTTAAAACGGTCTCAAAATTGATGCAAATGTTTGAATGAAGTTTATATTTCATATTAAAATTAGCTCTGCCACTTACTCCTTCAAGCAGAGAGAAGGGATGAATATCATCCCGGTTTGAATGTATGATCTTCCCTTCAAATTATTTTTAACGAATGCTTTTAAAATCACTCCACATTTGTGTTCCTTAATTCGATTACGGTATCAACACAATCACCAAAGAGATAAATCTCAATCCGTATACAGATGCAAAAACATAAATATTTCTCCATCTTCCCGGACGACCTTTTTCATTAGCCGCCCGCTGCATCCTTTTCATCTCGCATGTAAATTCTATTAAGCGATCGCGCGTAACACTCGTAAACATTTATGACAGGCCCTCACGGGAGGGACCCCAGCGGGCACCAGCCCGTTTGCCCGCCGGTAATTGTTGAAATGAAAATAAATGGACCGATCGCTTTGGAAAAACCCAACCGGCGGTGGCGTTCCTGGTGCTTTTTGGGTTGCGGTAGATCACGTCGCGCGCTCTTTTGGCGAACCTAAAAGACGGACGGACGAGAGCGAACAAAAACACACACAAGGGTGCCAACATACCCTCGCAGCGACCGAGGTAACATTAGTGCTATTAATGGCCTTAGTGTGGAGTAAAACCGGGAAGGAAATAGGGGAAGGAACCGTACTGAAAAACCTGAGTCCTGACGTGACGTACCATCTGTCATCTCGAATGCATGTGCCTCATGTGCAATTCATTGCCATCATCTTCATCTTGTTAGCGTGACATTGGCCTTCCTTCCAGGCAGCATTCGATTGATGGTTTTGTGTGGGCTTAAGATAAGTTGAAATTGTTCTTACACTTTTCGCTCCGCTTCCCGGCTCGGGCTCAAGACATGTGTTTACATGCTTTTCCCTCATTCATTTTCCCTCTCTGGCGCCAGTGAAAAAAGCCTTCCAAGCGACGATTTAACAGCGTTGCGCATCGAAAGTGCCATGAGAGTGCACGAAGCGATGATGATTTAATTGAAACCTCACCGACAGTAGGAAGAGCAACGCCGGCACATGCATCGTTTAATCACCACCACCAGTAGGCTGTGTCAGCTTTCGTTGACTCGAAATGACAAATCGGTTCGATGCGTCCTGTGATGAGTACGCGTGCGATATAAATAAACGGGCCGAGGAAGCGGCGCACGAAAATGCATCGATGAGTAATCGAGATCGAGGAAGGAAGAATTTGGTTACGCTACTGGCTGGAATGCAATGTCGACACGTTTGGTAGCGAAGTGACTCATGGTGTTCGAGAACAGAGATGAGATTTTGAAATCTGTTAGAATTTGTTGTTATTTGATTTTTTTTTCATGATAATTATAGAATATTATTTTTAAGAGATACATACGCCTGAATGTAGGCAATGTTCTGTAATTATTTTTACAAATTCATTTTTCATTTATAAACGATATGATATCATGAATTAACTTTGCTTTAATTGGCTCAAAATGTTTTTCCAATATTTATTTTGAAATTTTCAATTACTTTGCATTTCAACTAATTTGTCACAATCAATGATGTTAGTTTATTTATTGCGTCAAATGGATCCACTTGAAGCAAACGCTTTTTTTTTATTTATTAATCATCACTTACGCATCACTTACGCGATGCATCTCTCGCCCATTATTCAATTCGAACGCTCTTGCTCATCGAACGGCACACAGTGCAATATTTACCGGTCAATCACATTATTTACGTTCAATTTACATTCTCATTGACTGCAGTGTCGCTTCTGCTGCGATGGTCGGAGCAGTCCAGCCACTCGCATAATTATGAATATTCGAACCCGACCCGGGCCTGTCGTGCAAACGTCCAAGATAGTGGTGTTAATTGAAAATTACTTTCCATTCCACAAATATACGTCCAATCGCGCGGATGGCGGCGGTAGACGGCTGCACATTGAACAATCAATCACCATTAACGCGCAGAAGACACGCTAGCCATCTTTCCTCGCAGCCTCCGGACCATTCGGCAGGGTGAGTGGGTGGGTGTGAAATGTACATCTTTTCCCCTGCAAACCCTGCGAGCCATTCTTTATTTACCGATAAATTAATGGCATTCATGAGGCGTGCGTTTTACGGTTTTTATTACTCGTCAGCCAGCCATTGGCAATCATCGCGGGCGATTTTTCGAAAACACGTCCGTCAAAGAACCGCCACGTGAGGCGACTGCGATCTCCGGACTCCGTTGGGTGGGGATGGGGTGTGCGATGCATTTGCATTTAATGTCATTTTTTGTTGGCTCGCTTTACTGACCACACCGGAGTGAGAAAATGATTGAGCATGAGCATCACGATTGAAGGGAATGAGTGATGTTATGAGGCACAGAACAATGCTTTTGAAATGATGCTGGAAGAATGTATGACTACTTGTAGCCTCTAGTTTTTATGAGTTATATTTCGTAGAATTTTAGATGTAGAGATAATACATAAATGATTTTTTAAATATTATTTATTGAAATATGTAAGTTTCATTTCTCACATTGCTTCCTACACGAAATTCTAATTGACCATATTTTAATTATGTTTATTGTTTTTATTTTTACTAAAAAACACAATCTTTCTGGCTTTGGAAGTTTTATTTCACTGATTTATGTTTGAATTATTAATATTTTATTGAGTTTTTGTTGTATGTTTGTTTCAATACTCATATCGCCTTTTGTTCAACATTCTCATTGTTCATGTTTTAGTTAAGTTTAATGTTATCTTTTTTGCACTATTATACTCTTTTTATTTTTTGAAGAATCCACGGTTTTATTACCTTCGGAGTTCTGCTTGAACTAATTCTATGTGCATTTTTAGTTTTTTTTTCACTTTTATTTGATTTTATTGTATACGATTGATTCTCATTTAAATTTGCCTTTATTTGCATTTTTCATGGCTCTTATGTTTTTTTTTTTATTTTGCTTCACTGCAATGTAGGTTCCTTTTACAATAATGTGTTTGTGTCCTGTTTTAATAGTTTGTTTTTTTTTTTTAATTATGTTATCTTTATATATTTGTTCAATATTCGTAGTATTTGTAATATTAGATTTTGTTATTGTCATACGACTTTTTGTACCTTATGATTTTATATTTAATTTTTTTGTTGTAATTAGTAAACTTTAATTTTTTTATTTATCCATTTTATTTGTATTTTATTTTGTCCAGTTTTTCCAGTTCCGATAATTTTTGCTTATTCTTTAGTATTTTCATATTTATTTTTTATCTTTGACGATTTTTGCGAGTTTAGTCAAGATTTATCGAAATGTTGAGTATATTTTTTAATCTTCTGTTATTTTGAAAAACCTCTATACAACCTCCATTCTCTGCATTCCATTCTACATATTTCAAAGCAAAACTCTTATCGTTCCAAAAACGCTTCCATCCTATTGAAAAGGACTTCTTCTCAAACAGTCCGATCTGTCAACGTTCGTCCATCTGGCCAGTCCAGCTGGAAGCTTCCCTTGAAGACCAACGATTATGGCTGCAACTGCAGCCGACCGGCCAGCTGCATCAGCACGTAACGGTAACCGGAGATGAAACGAACCGTTTGCTGATTTGCATATCTTCTTTCCCCCGCCCACGAAAGGCCCTCCGTATCCTTTCCGCCCCACCGTGAGCTGCACCGGCGCTCCTCTTTCGTTCGCTGCCGACACTTTCTTGTTGCGCTCCGTGGTCGTAGTGAGTCAAATATTTGCGTGGTTCAATATTTATGAAGACATTAATTTCGAGCATCTCGTAGCTCGTGCGGGGAAGAAAGAAAACCGCACCGCCCTTTTACGGTGCCAGCCGAGCATCCTTTCGGTGGAACGAGTCGGATCTTCTTTTGTGCGGTGCTTGTGCGAGCGTTTGCGAACACCGGACACAAATATTGACCGCAGACAAATGTTTATGTCATGACGCAATTTAATGAAAGAGTTATCTGCGCTGAAGGGACGAAAATCACTCCCGGTCTCGTGGAAGCGGTGAAACGTGTAAATGATCCGTCCCAGCGAGCAGCGTGCAGTTGACCCGGGCGTCGTCATTATCGAAACGGTCGCTGCAGTCGCATTAAATGACCATCCCGGGAGCATAGGGGACGACGGTTTTTGAATAATGACCCTCGATTTAGTGTTAATTGAATAGGAGCGAACAACAGCAACAGCAAAAAGAAAAAATAAGAGCAAGGGTTGCGGCGGCAGGGCTCGTTCGGTGTCGCTTTACACGACACCGTCACAGGATGCAGCGCATTTTTATAACATAATCCGATTACGTTGACGATTTCTGGTTGCCTGTTTTTTTTGTGGTGCTGCAGTTGGAAATCGAGACAGGTTCGGGCGCTCGAAATAGCAGCAAGGAAAGACGATTTTCATTTTACGGACGTGCGTTTTCAATTCAATTAAGATGTACAAACCTTTTCGCTGGCTGGCAAAGGATGATTGGGGCTGGAAAATATTCTATTAAAAGACTGACATCGATGCGTCATTCGACCGGCAACTTGTTCGCCGCATTCGAAATTGTTCTCGACGTGATAGAAAACGAAACCCACTCCTATGCCATTCGTCCTATGGCTTAAATTGATGTTTCGGTTTTTGTACATACCATAATCTGTGCGGTGTGTTTTTATCTCCATGTGGTTTCGGATTAGTTCAAAGTGATTCCTAGTTTTGTGTGCATAAATGTTTTGGCTACATCGTCCCGGATCGCTTTCGAGTTCAACCTTTTATAAATCCTGTTAGATATGCCGAATCTCATTACAAATCTCGTTTACCATCGTTTTAATTTGTCTTTGTGTGATTTCTACGGAGCTGTTCCATGCGGGTTGTTTAAGGAAACAACCTTAATCTTATTTTTGTGATGAATTTATTAGTGGCTAGTTAAGCTGTTTCTTTATCAGGGCAAAGAGAAATTGTGATGAAAAGAGGCCATAATTAACGAGAGGCCATGTTTATTTTTATACACACACAGAGTATGCAAAATGAGAACAAACTATAGTCAGTTGTTATGAACAAATGTTATGATGACAATTATTTCAAAATGTTGCTTATGCCAAGTAAATATATAAATATTTTTAAAATATGGATAACCTTACACTTGACGTTTGAAAAACTAGTTGGACAATTTTCTCAACTATATTTCTTAAATATTGAAATTTCCAACTGCAAACATATTTATTTTACAATATTGTTGTTGTTCAATACTTATTAAATCAAACCCAAACAATATGTTCAACGTCCATATGCCTACATTGGACGCAAACATACAATAAAGCCTCAACGTTTCGTGAAAGCCGCTGCCGATCCATTCAAATCTCGTAGGATCAACGCTTGAAAGCGCTACATCATATTACCGAGTGACCGTACGATCCGAATCGTCCCGGATAAGAATGTTCTTTCCGGGTCACTTTTTACGCTTTGCTACGCGCTGTAGCGAAAGAAAACGTTCCAAAACAGCGAAAAACCCCAAGATAGTTTTCGCAAGGCGCCTGCCTTGTCTTTTGTGTGGTGGAGCGTTTGCGGTGGAAACGGTTTCGCCTACTTCGCACAGAACGTTCGACATCAAAGGTACGGAATAAAACCGCGCAACCAGCAAGGCCTGTGGTTGAGATTGGATTTGACAGCACAACATGTATGCAGAATATGAGTGTATTTTTTGGGAAAGGATTCTAAAGTCACATTTGATAAGTTTTTCGCAGATTGGAAATCCATCTAAGCTTCTTAATATTTTATGTAGTAGCTTGATATTGTTTTAATTGATTTATTTATTTGTTTATTTATTCATTAAAATTTGTATTCAAATTTTTAATTTTTACATTTGTATTTTATATTAATTTGTTTTCTAAATGTGCTTTTCATTCGTTGATTTTTTATTTTTTTAAATTTGATTTGCAATTAAAATTCTTGTGTTTTTATTATTATTTGTTTTTAAACAAACACGTTTATTTTTTTAATTTGAATTTTTTCGTTTTTCATTTATTTCCCTATTAAAATTTTTTATGAAATTGTTTTTTCAAATTCATAATACATTTTTAGGGTATGCAATTTGACAAAAACTAGACAAATTTGACTAATGGGGTTACAGACGACACTACGTTCTACGGACACTAATTAGGAGATTGCGTATAGCACCGATAAAATCATGATTTGTCTAAGCACTGTTTAAGACGAAAATACTTGGGCGTAATGTCTAATGCCTTTGATTTTAATCTATTATAATATAAATTTCTATAAAACTATGTCTAAACTAAAACTATGAGACCCTTTATGATGCCTCCGACATGCTACACCTATGATCATTTTAATAACTTTAACATAACATGCTGCGGCTCTTCAAACTCAGATCCCTTTTCCATACATCCCAATGCCACATTATCAATGTTTCCAATTTCCGATTCCCACGCTTTCCGCTGCGGTCCGTACAAAATAAAATCTTTCGGCTTTCCTGCCTTTCGATAAGGGAAACACACTCCTTGACCGGGGTGAAGAAAAAGGATTTACTGTTTGCTATTTTGCTTTTTTTTTAACGCATACGTCGCGCAGAAAATGACATGGTAGTGAAAAAAAGGAAAAACTATAATGTTGTTTTTTTTTCGATTCGCCTCCACCATCATCGCTTCGCGCAGTGTTAAAATGCAAGCAAAACGGAACAATGGCACCGATAACAAGGCACGTTCTTACTCGCACTTTCCACTCGTCCAATCTTCCTATTGGCTATTGATCGCCAGAACCTTCGTCCGGTCGAGCTATTTTCTTTTGATGGTTTTTCTGTTGCTGCAACTGTTGTGTAATGTTTCCTTGTTGAGGGAGCAGGGAAGAAGTCCGGCAACAGTTGCAACAGTTTTCTTTTATCGTAATGCTCCTCACGATGATGATGATGATGGTTGAAGATGCTGTAAGTGCAGCGAACGACGGGCCACAAAGCCCGGGACAGACAAGTGTATTATTTTCCTACCATCGCTTCCCATCTCGCTTGCTGCTTTCATTTTATGCGCATCACAGAGTGGTCCCAATGCTCGTACACTCGCACAAGATCCCTTAAACGAAGTAGCGACAGCATCCGCTCACTGCTTTCCATTAGTGGGGTGTGCGAGCGCAGGGTTGCTTACATTTTCTAAAGAGATTTGCGATACACAACACAACCGTGCATTGCGTTGTGCAGTGATTTTGTTTGCCTCACATGCGGGTGGTGGTTTTTTTTTTCGGGGCAAAAATTAAGCATCACGTTTCCGCCACATCGTGGCCCGTAACCGGTGCGATAAGAAATGCAATGACTACTGCACACGCCCATTGCATTTTGAGAAGCGATGACGAAATGATGCATTTAATGGATGTTTTTGTGTCTTTATTTTTTTTCTCAAACGGATGAAACGAGCTCGAAGTACATTTGTGCGCACTTCTTCCCATTTGTTTAATGTCTCATGCAAATGATAACGGGGGGCGAGTAGTTCTTTTGTGAATTATTGTTTCGTTAAATGACG
>JXWZ01001097.1:0-14735 GCA_000956215.1 Anopheles farauti No. 4 | reverse complement strand
TGTTCTATCGATCTTCTGATAGCTTCCTTGTAAGCTTCCGAATCGAAGTGATAGTCAACGGTAGAAAGAAAACACACCTCGTAAAAGTTTACTCTTTATTAAAATATACGACATGCCGTACATGAAATCGACATACAAGCCATGCATTATTCGTTAGCGAAAAAAAAAGGGTACGTGTGTATTTACAGCGGCGCACGCCGGGGAAGGCAACCTCACCCGTTTCCCGGAGGTGAGACCTACGATGAAAGCGTGGGAAGGTGGAATGATGGATGGATGCGGGACGAATGGTGACAAAATGCGACGGTTTACATACTCCGACTCCGGCGTTTTTCTAGCCTATCGGCGTATCTTCACGCACGGTTCGCAACTGCCGGGTCGCAAAAACCCCGGATGACACTCGGGACATCGGGCGTTTTCGCCGTACCACGTGCGGGGGGCGGCCGCGGAGGTGCCACTCCCACCACCGCGCAGCACCGCATCGCTCGGAATTTTCACCTGGAACGAGTCGACGGCTTCGGCGTTCCCGTACTGGCCGCCCTTGACCGCACCGTCCAGTGGGAAGGTGAAGTCGGGAATGGCGAACTGCTGCCGTAGTTGCAGATAGTTGTGCTGGGGTAGCTGCAGCACCGGTTTGCTTTCCACTTCGATCCGGTTTTCGCCCGCGTTCCCCGTCTCGGACGAGATGGACCGTGCCGTTTGGTTGTGTTCCCGGCCGTGGCTACCGTCGTGCGCTTCGTGCTCCTGGGCGGCGGGGTTTAGATGCGCGGTCAGCCCGTCGTCGGTGGGACCGACGTCATCCACCTTTCGGTCACTTACCGGGGGTAACAGCCCGTCCAGGGACGATGGGAGAGCGGGCGCACCGGGTGGTTCGAGACCGGGTGGATCCAAACCGAACGACGGTACGGACCACTTCCACTGGTAGTAGATCGGTGGTCCCTGCGTGGTCGCATCGTCGTAGTACACGTACTCCTTGCGCGGCGGTACCAGATCGTTGGCGGGCTTCGGAACGCTGAACGGGCGCGGGATTTTGTCCTGCGCGGCCGGGGCAGGACGAGCGGCCGGCAGCGGATCGGCTACCGCCAGCTTTTCGATGGCCGTTTTCACCGGCCCGGCAGACGGTTCGTTCGTGATCGGCTGGCGCGTGTAGATCGATTCGCTCGTGTAGCGCGTTTTGATCTGATCGAAGTTGGCGAGATTTTCGTACGGCGGGAGCAGCTCGCGCGACGGTACGGCAACTCCGGCCGGTACCGCTTGGGGGCGCTGATTGGCGAAACGGTTCTCGAACAACCCTGCCGTCGCCGCCGGTGGGTTGAAAAGGATCGCTTTCGGTGGCAGGATGGACTGACGGGGATCCAACTGAGCGGTGGAGTCGGTGGGAAGCGCTGGCTGAGTGAATTGGGAGGGCTGCGTGCGTGGAAGTTGCTGACGGCTCGTCGGAAGCGATTGCTTCATGGTACGAACGGGAGTCGTGATTACCGGAGCAGGCCTCGGTGTCGTCGTAACGACGACCCGTTGAGTTACTGGCACACGAGGCCTCGTCGTGGTCGTACTCGGAGTGCCTCCGAACGTCGGTACACGTGCTGCCGTTGTCGGGATCGTGTTGAGGTTAGAATCGGCCGTCGGTGCCGGCTGCTCAATCGACGTGCGCTGCTGATACTCTGACGGACTAAAAGGAGGCTCATAGCGGCGGGATGGAACCTTCACCGTCACTACCGCCGCCGGTCGTTCGCTGGTCGTGATGGTAACCGTCTTCCGGCTTTCGTTCCGATCTTCGTCGCGTTTCGTCTTCGCTCCGGCGGGCTCGTCCGATCGCTGGGTCGCATCCGACCGGGACGTGTTCTCGTCCGCAAAACGCGTACTCCAGTGGATCGGTAGACCGTGGTTGCTCGCACTCTCCTGGAAGATCTCCGCGTTCGCGCTGACCGTCGTACGCTTTTCGCTCTGTCCCTTACCGGCGACGGTGGCAGTCGACGAACGGGAGCGACTCTGTGCGTCGAAGATTGCATTCTGCGAAGCAGGGGCATTTGACTGGAGGAGGGTGGAATTGAAGAGGAGAAAACGACCGATATGAGTTGCTAAAAGAAACCTGTAGTTATTTACTCAAAAAAAAAATCTTACCTTAAAGAAGTTCTTGAGCGATGGTGCACCGAAATCGAGCGCATCGGGCCGATCGAGTAGGTCCGGGCGCGGTGTTCGTATCTCGTTCTCCTCCTCCGGCACGAACGGTTTGTCCCGCTGACCTACAAAACCAAACCGAGATGAGCAATTTAACATGGTCAGGCGGTGCAGCTTCCCAGCGCGATCCTTACCGATCAGTAAATTAGCCGCATAGTTGCTCTCCGCCTTCGAGCAGTTGACCATGTACCAGTGGTCGCAGATGAGCATGCGCTGCTGGAACAGGGTTGTGTTCGGGCAGGCGTAGCTAAACTGCCGGCCCAGCCCGTCGCACATGTGGTAGATCTGGCAGCCGGTTTCCACGTCCGCGTAGTAGCCCGCCGCCCGTCCCGTGCAGGAGAAGCTGGTCCTGGCGCCGAACTTGAACGAACCGTCGTTCAACGGACGAGACTGTCGTGCGGAAGAGGTACCATACGAAAGTCGTTAGTGCCGATTCGTTCGTTAGCGTGGGAAAAAGATGGTTTTTGGTGCCATTTTTCGGAATTAATTCGCGCTCGAGAGGCCCGTCACAGGTGACGTCAAGTCACGGACTTCATATGACACGGGGAAAACGTCACAGACGACCTTCGCGCGTCGATAGGACGGAGACATGAAGGAACACAAAAGCTTAGCTGGCACAAAAAGTAATTAAATCGCCTCTGTACCGCACCGGGCTTGTGTGACACTGTGGCGCATAATTGAATCTGCCCGGCACAGTAATGTCCCGCATCGGATTTGGGATTAATGAAAATTTTCCTCTCATCATTTGCAACACCTTTCGAGCGCACTTCGGCTGTACGATGATGAAATGCCAATAATTACAGCGCATTTGTGGCCGACGTGAAAACAACGTGCATGTGGCCGCGGATCGAGGACGATCCAGGGGACACATTTGCAACCGCCCGATGAATGATGCGCGATAAAATTGCTGCGCGATTTCGATTAATTCGATTCGAGCAGAAAGTTGGTGATGGTGATCGAGTGTAATAATTAGACGATTATTAAATTTGGCTGAAACAGGCTAATTTCAATAACCTATATGCAGCACGCCACGAGGCGTTACTGAACGAGGCCAGTAGACTCTCGAGCGGACAGTTTCCTTATGTACGAAGGCGCTTCTTCGGAGGTCGGCGGGTCGCTTCACAACCAAACGTATAAACAAACGTAATTACATGGGTAGTATAAACAAATCAGACAGGCGGCCTGAGGTGTGTTTGTAGCCCATGTAAATCATTTCCAACCGCTTGAAGTGACTTGAAGCTTTATGTTGCATAAATTATGCTGCGCTTTTGTATAAACCTCAGCCGTTTACTTCGAGTGTTGTTTTGTACACATGCTCGGATGAGCTAAATCGTTTGCCCACAGGGCGAAAAGCCGAAGTGAGTCAAGTGAGATCCCCTCGAGGGGATAAACACGGTGAGAGGTTTTATCTCATCACTCACGGTGTGTTTAGCGACCGGCTCAGCACGGGTGAAAGGGGATCGGGTTTATTATATCGATCGCGTCGTATTCTGTTCTGCACCCACACCACAACCACGGTCAAGGTCGGCTGCGATGTTCTTCTATAGCGCAATTAGTATGTGCGATCTTCATTATTCGTACTCCGCACCTTAAATCCGCTTCCGGATCCAATACGAGGACATTCGCTTCATAAAGTCTAATGGGGGAAAAATGAGGTTCCCATCGCAAGAGAACAGCGTTCGAACACACGCGAAGGAGCGGCCGAAGAAGTGTTAATTTTAGGACCCCTTTTTGCCTGCCAGCAAATGCCCCAAAGGCGTCTGTTGAAGCACGCAGGGATTATTCGTAGGAAATAAAATCTTCACAGAAGTCTCTTCGCCTCACCGGTGAACCTTTCGTCCTTCTATTCGAGACGTCTTCTCCACTCCAGACCGGCCGCAGCAGGAGAAAGGAAGAAATGTTAAGATCGCCGTCTAGCAGTGTGCTTCAGCGTGAGGAATGGATAGGGGAAAATACTCACCGCTCCCCCCAAAACACCCATAGGAGGCAAGACGAGTTGAGCACAAGTGCACAATATGAGTGTTGCGGCGGGTGTACAGCTTCACTCATCGCACCGTCCTTGACATTAATCGATCCGTGTTCGGATTGAAGCTTACCGCTGAGGAGATGAGCCGACGAACGGGTGCCGCTTGAAGCAAATGCTGCTTTCAATAGCTCAACAAAGGGTGACAAATGTCGCCGCCTGCTCCGTACATGACAGCGAAATAAGTTAATAATTTCGCATGAATAATGATGAAGCGTTCTTTTTTTTTTTTTTTGGCTGACGTAAGCGTTACGAGGATGATTGTCGTGCTTAGGATGGCTTCATTTTGTGCCCCAGCTGGATATATAAGAAGGTGATGAATGGTTCTGATTGTCTTAACTTCTCGCTAGGATTTTGTGCAAGTAAATAGCAGGTGTATTTCAGTGTGATTTCTTACAGGAAAAAGTAAATTGCCGCATCAATAGCAAACATTCCATTCCTCACCTCAGAAAAAAAAAAATACTCGTAATGAACTAATAAACCTACGTTACCTAAGCGCGATGAGTTTGGTTTTCTCCCGTTTCACAACGGCGTGCATTTGCACTCTCCCAATAGCGACCCAATCCGCCGCTGCGATGGGTACCATTAATTCAACACCATTTTTTAGCTGCCGGGAATCATTTCTTTTTTCTCTCTCTCTCTTTCTTTGAGATGAGATGAGATGAGAATTGTTCGCTACATTTTTATTAACGATTTCCTGTCGCTGAGTGAAAGAGTCGCCCCCGGTTTGCTCACACTTTGCAGGGAAAGAGGCCCAGGTGGTGCGGTAATTTCAAACTCCAAATCGGAAAATTAATAGCCTAGCTTGGAGGTGGAAACAGAATTGAATTACGCCGGACGGACGTCGAATTATTCAACCGGGATGAGGTCACACTGAACAGGTTGTTTTATTTTCGCTTTTTCTTGTGCTGTAAAACACCTCTTTTCCTCGGGAAATACTACAAGAAAAACAATTTTATCTCCACCCTCGTCGCTCGCGTTCTTTCGAGAAGACAAATAAAACCCACCTCGAAGCATCGAAAGCACATTTTTGCAATCGACGAAGTGACTCTTTCCTAATTCATTTCTGCGTCGTTTTCCTCTCGCAAAAAAAAGCACGCCTCTTTGTGGTGATGAGTACCAAAGATGAGGCTTTCTTGTGCGAAACCCCAACAAGATAGCACGTGCGTCCGCGCGTCTTGACCGGAGGCTTCGGCTTGCAACATAATGCCGCCCGCCAGATGAGATGAGATGAGTTGCCGAGACATTGCCAGTTTTCAATGTTAGCCCGGGCACGCACTGGGTGGCGGAGATGCAAATCAACCGACTGAATAATGACCGCCCGGTGTCGCAAGCGGACGGTGTCGAGTCTCGGCCTGCCCGTCCGGTTCGATTCGAAGATGATCAGCTAAACATCTCTTAAACGGTTCGAAACGATTCGCAATCGCCCTCACAGAAGCATCAGAAAAACAGAGAGAGAGAAAGGGAGAGAGAGAGGTGTTTTGTTGTTCTCTCCACCCAATCAGCCACCGATGCAGTTTCAAGTGCATGCTGCAATTGAACGCCCACCGACTTCGCCTGCAGCGAACCTGCCCGATGGAAAGGCGAACAAAGTGGCGCGCGCCACTTGCGGTGGGGAAATTGCTCCGTTTTGTTCGTGTTTGCTGGTGCTGCTTGTGGCGAACCACCCAGTTCGTTGCGCTATTTGCAAACAATGGACGCTCCGGTTGGGGTATGCCCCGAACAAAACAGAAACAGAATTTTTCGGTGCCGCTCCGGTTTTGGTGCGGTTTCGGTTCGTTCGCTGGAAATTACTTTTGCTTTTCTTTTTCACGCCCGGTAGCGAAACGTTGACTCAATTCCGCTGCCGGGATCAGCTGACCGGGAAAGTGGGTTAAGCCGGTTGCGGGTGGGTGGATGTCATCATCCCGATCCCGCCGGTAGCAAAACTCGACGACGAAACGAAACGTTGCTCACAGTTGGGGATTATATCACGTTGGGAAACGGAATGGGACCGAAAATTGATTGCCACAAATGGGCCATTTGTTTTTTTTTTTTTTGTGGCGGGGAAGGTGGTGACGGGAGGGATTGGGTGTTGAATGTCGGCGGGATTTTCACACCCTCGGGTCGCGGGATGTGTGTTTTGCCATCGATCGTTGGGGGTTGGGTGTGCGAGGGCGAAAAGAAGAGGATCAGATTTGAGTGCGGTGTTGGTTATGATGGATGGTCCAAGTTATTTTGCAATGTTTAAAGCTCATCGTAATTTGGTGTTTTTCGCAATGAAAACAATTTATCATATAAAATATAAGAATACTGATAAATATAAATATTTTCTACAGAATTGATTAATAAGATGAAATAAAAATACGTTTATAAATAAATTTTACATATTTGTTTATTTTTTCACAATAAAGAAAAAAACACAATGAGAGAATGATACAAAATTGGTCTCGCTATCGTTGGCCTACTAAGTTGAAGTTAAAAAAATATTTGAATAAAAATGGACAATAAAATTTTAAGGAATGAAAATATTGTATCATCTCAATTAATTTCTGACATCTTTTGTTGCCTTATCCCAAACCTTTTTCAAGTGTTTCTCAATTATTTCGCCTTGAAAGATGTATTTTTTAAGTTAAAAATGCTGATTAACGTACTTCAAGCGCATAGTTAATAATTTCGCTCCGATTTCAAAAGCCAACAACGACCCATCTAGTAATGACATCAATTATCTATTCAGCCACGGTGGCCGTTTTGCGTAAATTTGAGATTTTAATTTCGATTTGGTTAATGTTGACCTTCATCTCAGGCACACCCTTTCGAATGATAAAAAGGGCACCGTACTCTTCACCTCCTCAGCTGGCACAATCCGTTCATGCATAATTCGTTTCCCACACTTTATCAGCGCACTCCACCGAAATTCTGCTTGACCCAAATTTTTGCATGCCGGACGATTCGTGACAGTGAAACGAATTCACTCGAAAACGGTTCGCCTCGAAAGTACGCGCTTCGGGGCCCATGTCAGGCTTAATTATGATGAGCGAAGTGACGGGTTCAAAATACATTTAAATATCGCACTCGAAAGCGGGACACGCATTTGCACGCCGGGAGACAATATGCGTGCAGGATGGAGCAATGCGTTATCTGCACCCGGGAATCATCCTGCGAACCGGTGGATGGATGATGGCCTTTGTGGCAGGTTCTCAGCCCGAGCAGAACCCAACCATCCGCAGCGGTTGTGTAGAACGGCCTGTTTTCGAGCCAGCTTCCGAGCGGCTTAATTACACGGTGTGACCTTTTTGGATTGGATTTGATCTGCCGATCTAAGTAAGGCACCGGCGTGCCGTGACCGCGGCGGAAAATCAAACACAGGCACCAGCCTAAGTGCTCCGAGCACTCATTTTCCCACCCATTGTTGTGCACGGTTCGGTTGATGATGATATGGTTGCCGGAAAAACTAAAACACTCCGCTGCTCGGTTCGGTTCGGAATGGCCGAGAACTCGCGTGCTCCGTTTTTCCGCCCCGCTCCGCTCCACCGACGGCGGGCTTTTCCCATGGTGCGACCGAAACGATTGGCAGCCTAATCTTGGAGGTCAACCCTTCGCGGGCACGACGGAAATTGGACGATTTCGTAATCGCTTCCTTACTGAAATTGTATGCTAATTGAGAGCGAGCCGCTAAATCGACTGCCGCTGGTGCCGCCGGTCGGTTTTCGGGAGAATAATTCGTTGGACCGTGATCTCACCCGCGGTACGGGCATGTAATTGAGTCGAAAGTTATTTATGACCGCAGTTGTCGGGTTTGCCGCCCCCATCTCGTGCGCCGCCAGTCACGTTCCGTCCGCTCGGTTGCGCCTTCGTTCGGCACACGATCTAGATTAGAGGACCATTGTTCGGAGCCGCACCGAGCCGAACCGAGCGACCGGGTGGCGCACGAACGCTCCGGCACCCGACAAATTGGACCGAAAGGCACCGAGAGGCGTCCGAGACGTGGGAAGTAATGACTTTATAAAACAGCCCCCGCGAGGTGGTGCATAAATTATGCTGCACGGGAACTCATCCGGTCGCGGTGTTGACATTGGACGAGCGTGGATCATCGGGTCTGATCACCCGATCGCACTCACCTCCGATCGATGAGGATCGGATCTCGTCACCGTCACCGATTAATTGGCTGCGGGCGCACGAGCGTTTGGCGAACAATCGCTCAATATATGGAGCAAGGACGGCATCACGCACAAATAGCGCTTACGGTGCATCCACCGGCCACTAATCCGATTGTCAAGGATTTCTTTCCCATAAAATAAACACACACGCACCCGGCGTGCGGTGGGCAACGTGTGAAGAATTTGTGCAAGCATAATGGTTTGTTATTTGGTCACAGCACAATTGACGACCTGGGCAAAGTGGTCTATTTGATATTTTCGACAGCTGTGTATCGACTCTCCTCGATCGATATTCTCATGCCCGTAACGCTTTGACGCCAAAGCCAAGGGCGATCGGTGTGTTGTGGCAGATGAAATAGTGGCAATATAATAGGATAATGAACAAGCGTGGCATAATGATTGATGATAGCTTATTTGGAAATAAAAGATTCCTGAACTCTGCGCGATAGGAGGAAACGGATGTGCTTTGCTCAGTTTTTCAAAACATCATTGAGTGTTGATTTTTTTTATTATTCTATGAACAAAGGTTAACATATTATTTTAATAAGACATATTTAAACTATCCAAGCTAAGTTTTATGATATGTGTGATATGTGTTTTATGAATTCCTCATTTTTGACGATATTTATTATATTATTTAAGGCAATTTTAAAACTTAAAGAAGTAAGGTCTTATTGATGATTATTGGTCTTATTGATGATTATTTATATAATTTAATTTTTTATTGGAATATTTTCGAAACTTCACTTATTTTAAAAGTTCTTGTAAAAAGTTTCAACCATTAAGGTATCAAAATGTGGAATAAAAATAACAGTACTATTTTCAAAATTTATAAAAATATCCCCAATATTATTGCACGTGCAACCTTCGAGTTTTAATAGAATGGTGTAAATATTAAATTCCATTAAAAGCGAAGAAGCATATACTCAACGAACGAACCGATCGTATTGTTTTGAACATGTTTCTCGATCTGTAAATAGCAATACAATAAACATGTGTATGCAAAACCCTCCATCAGACGGAATGGTGGGCGAAAGGATGCAGGTTCATTAGTCTTTCAACCGGTGTGATAATGATGATGATGATGATGACGACGTTGATGATGAGCCTGTTGAGCGAAACCGTGCATCGATTCCGCTGCTTGTACGTTGTTTGCCTTTCCGTTTTTTTTTCTTCTCCCAATTCCACGCGCGCCGGCAGACGCACTGGCAGACGTACAAGCGCAGGTGAACTTTCGAACCTACCACCGCGTGATAACTCTCTCGTGTCATCTTGATGTAAAGGTCGACCCTCGACGAACCGGTGAAAGAAGAACTGCAACAGCGAATCAGAAATAAGAAGGAAAAAAACACGAGCCCCGCTTTACAGCGTCCTCACATTAAGAAAAAGGATGCTCTTTCTGCGCCGGCAGCTTTATTGCCACAGTCCCATTTTTGGCCAACGGTAGTCGGAATCGGAACCCCCTCGCCGGGACAGTAATTGGCCAAACATGAAGGCTTCGTGGTGGGCCAAGGTTTAGAATGGTCGTGCGTGCGTTTGTGTGTGCATGAGTGTGTTCGAATCGCTGTAAAAGGAAGCTGGCAGCAGCGAGCATACAGCTGATTAGTGGGATTTTGCAATGCGATCTTCGTTTGATGGCTTCATTTGATGATCGATTTCGAGCGGATGGTTGATGAAGAAGGTGAGGTGATTGGTAAGAAGCGTCAGAACATGTTCACTGATGACTGAGAACGTGGAGTGTACATGTTGTAACATCGCCGACGACACACATTCCAGCTGCATTGGGTAAGGTTTGACGGGTAATAGACTTGTTTCAAAATCTTTAACACCTCACGAAACGAAATTTACTACCGGTTCTCATACGACAATACTCTCCATTGTGCGTACGCATGTTGAAGCCTTTACACGTCCCACTCCAACAAGCGTGTCAATTATGAAATTTAAATTCATCGAAACACGTGTTTTGACTTATCTCCTGCGGAAGCTTCGCTTCTTCGGGTTTTCGTTTGGATGCTTTCGAAACCCTCCCCACACAGGAAACGTCCAACACACTGGGGTCTTTGTGCATGTGAGGATGTTTTGTTGGCGTACAAGAAGTCCCACCCAGTGTCACTGCAACTCCACGGGTATGTTAATTTTTTTGTTTATCTTTAGTGCATCTAATGCAGCTACCCTGAGAAACGTATCGTGTTGCCTGGGAGCAACAACGGCACTGACTGAGGGATTGGTTCATGGGAGGTGTGCATATGGCTATGCTCACGCTTGCCGACTCGTTTTGTACCCGATTGCATCGATCATCTCGTTTTCAAGCCCAGTCGCAACAAAAGTTCAACCATAGCCTTGAGGGAACCTACCGAAACGAATCTGCATAAAAGGAAATTGTTGAAATTGGATACGAATTCACTCGAACTACTCCGCACCGCTCGGTACAAAAAAACCAGCCGATTTACTTAGTCACGGTGAGGTGGATTTTACTGTAAAGAAGCTAAATCATTCTTAGGAAATTATTTAGCGGGAAGAAAAACAAACCCTCCGTGATCGTGTAGAAGCCGACGCCGCGAGTCGCTGGCGGATGCGTTAAGTGGAAACATCCGGTGGACAAGCGACATGAGAAGAGAAGACCCTCCCGCAGGGTGGGTAAGTGATCTGTAAGGTGATCTTACAACCAAACTCCTGCCGAGTGCTTTACGCGCCAGGTTTTATTGAACCGTTCGCTTACTTCGGCAAATAAGTAAAGGGACGGACACTTAATAACGCTGCTTAGATCGCTTGCCCGACGCCAAAGGTCGCCGAAAGTGTCGTGGCGCTCGGGCCGGGTCGGGCGTAGGACGTATAGGTCAAGGAAAGTATGGGTCAGCAAAGTCAGAACGAATGCGTTCGCCGGTCGCCCCCGGCTACTTAAGCACTTTCGGGCTCATTTATTGTACATTTTGCGTCTAAAAGGTGCAATTTTGTGAGGCTTCTCACGGTGATCGATGATTGCAGGCGTGTTTTCAATCGAAGCGTACGAACGTATGATCTTGGGGTCGAGTGAGCAATGATCGTAAATAGTGGAATGTTTCCCGTGCGTTAATGAAGGTGACTAGAAGTGGATGGCTTCTTTTTTAAAGAGTTTTTTTGTTACTTTTTGTGCATTCATTACAGACAATTCCAGCGTGATCTGATAATCTAGTGGACACACACACTCGAAATCACGAAAACAAAACCCGTTACCCGCGTAGGTCGCGCCAAATGGAGTCGTTGACTTTAATTTAAAACAAAAAATGTCTCCCAAAGGCATCATAAACTCCACGGCGCCATTCTGGAATATCCGGTTCCTCTGCCGCCTTGGTGGGAGGATTCGTCCCGAGTCCCAAAAATGGCCAGCGACATTCCAGCACGTCGTCCCGAAGCTGCTCCCGCAAAACCACGCCGACGGATTTGGCTCCCGTACAAATGGGGATTAAAAAATGGGGCTTACTCACTCACACAGAAAAATGAACCCGGCCAGTTTAACCACGGCCGGGAACGGTCACCCGGGAGTGACAGGAGTGACGCATATCACGTGGGACGCACGCCACTGACGAAACGGAACTCGACTACACCATCCGATGCCGCCGGTCGTGATTAAACTTCAAAAGACGCCAACACCCGGGCAAGCGACGAACCCGGCATGAAAATTAATCACCTTCTCCGTTTCGACCCGGATTCTGTTCTGCGGAATCTTCCCGCGAGCGGAACGGCCGCAACCGAATCTGCAATCTACACCAATCTCCTCGCAAGGGATTAATTTATGCAGCGCTTCGCATCAGAAGCTTTGCAGCTTCCAATCCGGTGCCAATTTCCGTGTCATCGCAATCTTTTCGAGCAGATAGTAAAAAACGATCCATTTTTCTCACTCCACGGGAACCGATAGCCTCGGGGTATGATTGACTTTTCAGACAAGGAAACACAACGCACGGAGACCATAATTCTCGCATCCTCCTTCCGTGCTCCACGCGCATCCTTATTGCCGTTTGTGGAACGAATTCGATTCTAGCCCAATATCGAGCTTAAACAGTAAATATCGATCCGAGGCGACAGCTGAAGCATTGGCAAACAGTCAATACGGGCGGTGCGGCTCAAGGTCACTGGAAATTAGTTGACGATGCGCGCACGCGCCTACAAAACGGCGAGTTAGAATTTATTCACTGTGGAACGCACCGAACGCAGCGTGTTTGTGGTTATGCTAATTCTCTCGAATCGCCCGTACCACGTCGGGCGGGATGAAGACGCCTGGTCGGCAAACACGTGCCCCGGTGTGGCAAAGTGTGACGACGAACGTTTGTCTTTGCCAAAGCACGCCCGAATGGTTATTAATAAGTGTAGAACAAAGAAATGGCATCATACGGAAATTGCTCGGAATTTGATTTGTTCGTTTGTTTGCACAGAGGGAGAAACCTGATCCTGAACACTTTAAGCCCGCGAAGGTGGATGGCAGGAGGAGAGGGGACAATATTTCTTACAGTCCAAAACGGGCAATTTATTATCAATGAATCGTCCCAAAGTACAGGCTGCCAGAGGGGTTGCCGCTTCGTGAGCCATTAATCATCGTGACTAAAGTCGCTTAAAGTGTGCATCAAATGGATTGCTGTTGCAGCTTGCAGCTTGGTGCGCTAACAAATCATGACGAAAATGAGCCGAAACCAAAAACTGTGATCAGCGCACAAACAGCATGCTTGAACGGAGGTAGGAAGGAGTTTTTTTTTTCGTGCTATTTGTGCAAAATTTAGATACGTGTTTCGTCTCGCAAACGTTAGCCATCATTAGGGAGATAAACACCCATCACGCACACGGAGAGGCAACATCCAGCAGCTGCTGCCATTCTTCCCTCCCCTCCGGATGGGGATGGGAGTCAAAGGCCAACCCCGTGTGTAGCGTAATGGGGGTGGGTTAATTGACATACAGGAAATTCAAACAAAACACATGATCGCACGGGCACGATTGGGAGCGCAATTGGGATGAGATTCGTGAAGAAAACAACGCACGTAGCCGATTGTGAGGGTGCTTCAGCCGGGGTGATCCTTATGCCACCACTCGATGTAACCGCGTGATCTATGATAGGCTTTGTACGTGAGTTTGTGTACGCTTGGAACGCTTGTGACCCGGCTGGAATGCGGATCCAATCAACAGCCGACGTCAGCGGGTTTGATTAATAATAACGATGTGCAGACGGCGTTTGATGATATTAATCTATGTCGCTCGGGAAGGTCAAAATTTGATCCATCTTCAAACGGCGCGTCGGAAGTCGGAGATGTTTTCGAGGGCTAGAGAGTTGGGTTCGGTAGCATGTTGGACGCATAATTTGTATCACTTCCACCCAGCCGGGGAAGGAAACGGAGAACGAAACTCACCGTGGCTGAATGTCAAAGCACGTCCGGATGGTTTGTGTGGAAAGACGGTCGCACACCCATTTTATTTGTATTTCTCAACTTCGACCCGAATACCGTGCGGTGAATCAGACATTCCGAGACCGTGAACTTCCCAGCCAGTGGTAAGTTTGGCAACCGAACCCTTCCACGCGAAGGAAAGGTTGACTTTCTCAGCCGTCGTCGAGCGGGGCGCAAGTGGCATGTCACGACGACGTGCGGCGATACTGATGAAATAGATTTTCCGCCACCGCACTATCCCGTGATCGCGTTCGGATCTGGTACAGACAGAGTTGCATTAGGCGAGCGGGGTCGACTGTTGGATGCGATGCAGACGCGTCGCCTTCCTGGGGGTGCAGGTGCCACCCGGCCGTGCGGAGCTCACTAACGCCGGGAGGGAAATTTAAATATCATTTAACTCCCCTGTTGGCTCGAGTCAGCCAACTCGTCGTACTCGTCTTGTTGGAAATGTCAAAAACCTACACGAAGCATTACAAGCCCAAGCCATGGATTGGTTCGTATCCACCCGGAGCCGGGTGGTAAGTTTGTCTCCCACGATGAGTGACCGGTAAGACATTTATTTTATTCGGAACTGCCCAGCAGGGTAGCTAATTAATTAGTTCTCACCAGGAGAACGTTTGCGGCACACGAAAATGGATCGAAACAAAACCGAAAGGGGTTTAAAAAGGTGACGTCCAAACGATCCACCATCCCGATAGCGATAATTAGCGGCGACAGTTGAACTATAAAGTTATTTCACATTTCACACAAACAACACACACACACACTCAAATCGGTTGCGTAACGCAAGCGGCTCACGCGCGTGGTTTCGCGTTGCTGGATAGTAATAATTTTCCCATTACCTGACCCCATTTCCAGTACTGTTTCCCCGGCCGGCCCCTTTTGGAAAGTACAAGTGGCTTCGAAAGCTGCACACGAACCACTTTATCCAGCGACGGGCACGGGTTCTGTTCGCGTTCGGTCGAAGATGTTACCCAAGCATAAGTCACG
>JXWZ01001093.1:0-15219 GCA_000956215.1 Anopheles farauti No. 4 | reverse complement strand
GTGCGTCCCGTCGTTACGTTAATGGCTTGCACACATTACCCGGCACGTCGCACCAGCTGGCGATAAGGCACCGGTGGCCAACGTGTTAACCGACGTAACACCGCGCCGGAATATGGTAATCGATGGGAATCATAAAACACACCGACCGAACGCAACCGCTTCTTGTGGCGGTGCGAAACCTTAGCCGCAAAGCATGCGAGCGAAACGGATACAAAACCACAGCCGCTAAAGGCGGAAAGTGGAGCGAAATCATCTTCTTTCGTAGGTGGATAGGCGCCTTCACACAAAAAGCACAAAGCCGACCGGACATGGAAACAATGGAAACCGGGAAGGAGCCGGTTCGTTGAAAAGCAAATGCATTTCAAATGCGTTCGCCGTACGTCGGGCAACCGTAGCTCTTTACCATAGGGAAAGCTGAATGACTTTTTTTTGCGGAATTCACACTGCGGAATTCATTACCTTGTCTCCTATTTTGCGAAAAGACGTCCGATGATGGTACCGGGCGTGATGACGGTTTTATATAAGTTTGCTGCCCTTCATTTTCATTCCTTGATCACGTTGATGTTTTGATTTTAGTGAAAATTATAATTCCAACAAACGACACAAAAGATAAAAATAGCTATTCACTTCTCGCCCGAACTAAGCCGATCCTATTATCTTCATCGGAATTTCATCATGGTGTGAACGTGTCCGAAGAATAACACACTGCCGATGAAGCAATGAACAAATCTGAAAAAGGACATGGGTCAACACATTAAACAACTGTCGCTTTTTGATTCTTTACAATAAAAACAACCCATCGTATTATATTCTCTCCATTTCACAAGAAGGATTCCGAGCATCGTTCAGAACATTGATTTTCCACGTTTTATCTTAACACTAAAGGTCAAAAAGATCGCAACAATCCCAATTGGGGGTCATAATATCACAATAATAATTTTAAATCACTTTTCCGCTAATTATGTGATATTTTAATTCGATAAAAACCATTCCTTTGGTATTGAAAAACATTTCGTCTTGAACAAACCTTGCGAATAGTATTATCACGTTCTAAATATCATCATAATAGCAACACGTTTTTCTTTAAAAAAAAAATAATTGAGACAAATCAAACTCAATATAGAACCGAAAAAAAAATGTAATTCAGATTTGCAAACGTGTTAATTGAAACCTTCGTGTTAATAACGTGTGAAACGTGTTAATTAAACCTTCGTTGACCGATAGTGTAACTATCGATTTGTTAGCCATCCTTTCAATAAACCTTCGCGACAAATCTCTGAACTTATTTAATATCGCTAGCAGCATTTTCATCACGCTCACCACACAGCACCTCCATCCCTGCGTAAAATCATCAATGCATCGAGTATTCAACTCGTCCTTTATCGAGTCCTTTTACCTCGGTACGAACGAATGAAGGGGAAAAAAATAATAATGAAATAAATACCGGGTGTCTCGGATGAGCCAATATTTACCAACAAAAACTGGACGAAATATTCATCCGACCGGTCAAGACAAAGCGAGAAAGATGAAAGATGCTGCTTCTGCTGCAGCTCGTATCGTATCTCCGCTTGCAGATGACTCGGGGCACACAACCCACTCGGGCGAGAGGTCAGGCAAATCTATTTTCGTTATCCCCCGGGTCGACCCGGTCCGGTCCGGCCTTCGCCCGTCTGTGACAAGCCTCTAAACGTCTTTTTTATTTTGTTTTTCTATTTTCCTCCTTTGCTCCCGGAGGGCCCAGAGGGTGATATAGTTCTCTTCATCAGCATCATCACCATTACCATCGTTTCGCTTTTTCGCTACGATGGCCAGCTGCGGCCGGGTGAGGGTCGTCCCCTAACGGTGACCGTGGCCTCCCGACGGTTCGAGCGCGCGGCCGCCCACGTACCCGCGCGCGACAAACAATCGGCACACGACCCCACACGGGAAAAAAGGAACGGTGGCGGTGCTGGAACGGCCGGCACAGCTAACGCAACGGCCGCGTTTATATCTCCTTGCACTGGTGTGTGCTTTGTCCGTACTAAAACATAGCCATCGGTCACAGTGAGATGGTCTTTAATAAGTTTTTTTTTCTTTCCATTCCGTTTCCGCTGTCGGATCTTACATGAGGAGCATTGTGACACTTCGTCCACTAGACTCCGCCGGCAAAGTTTGCGTTGTGATTGCGTGATCATTGCCGTGACCTTCCACTACTGACGCATTTGCCGAGGCCGGACTGTGTCTGTTCGCATGTCACCTCCCACAGTGACACTTCGCCAGACTGATAAGATCCGTGCCGCAGTGATATCATAAATAAATTCATGCTCTCGGTTAACATTAATCGGGTTGCATTTGTTGTCTCGTGTAAATACACTTTACGGTCGCCCGCTGACGATTCCCCCGTTTCCAACAGCGGACGGCGAGAGTTCAACAGTTGATTAAGTTGTATTTATTTAATGCGGGTGTGTATGATAGCAAACGATTCCGCTGGCGACGGTGCAAGCGATACGCGTTGCACTTGTGTAATGAGCCTGCACTAAGCGCACTATAACGCGGTGTGGGTTTAATAAAGCCACCGATATTGCCTCCATCATAAAACACTCGCACATACACTATTTATCCATTCTTTATTAAATCTTAAACAACTATCTAGAGGTTGGAATCTGTGTCACCTTTTTTTTTCCCCCCTCTTCCATACCTGCTGCGCGGTTCACCCGGCAAGAGCCCCATTTAGTTACGGGTCAACGCCGGCCCATGGATGGACAGCTCAATTAAAGGGTTATTAAAAAATAACCCTCCCACAACGATTTAATCATCGCAGCCAAGTTTTATCCACCACCTTCTCCAACCCGACGGTACTGCGCGTAGCATAAGGTGAGCGATGAGATTTACGACGAATTGGTTGGGTGGTGTGGCACGTTTTCACGTACCAGAGCGGGGGCAGGCCGAACACCGGTGCGAGTGAGGACTCCACGTGACTGAGCTGGAAAAAATGACGGTCCGCCAACCGTACGACGTGCTTGCCTATAAAACATTCAACAAATCGATCCACTATGGAGGGAGGGAGAATGATATTTGTTGCTATAGTCTATTTTCAGATGCAAATCGGCGTGAAATAGAATATACTACAGTTAGCAAGCAAGTGGGTCATTTTTCAAGCAAAATTCAAACGAAATAATTCTTTAAAAATAAATATAAGTATAGTTTCGAAACAACTTATATCGCAATTTGCTTTCAATTATTTTTTTTTGTGATCTAATCGAATGTTACATGACACAGAATAAATCAGCATACTCCACATTTGATATTCAAAACAGATAGCAATATAGTGACAGCGCTAGATATCTATCTAGCCTGTTGAAAAATTACTTCAATTATGAAAGTCTCCACCGCCTAAGCACCATCCAGTGGAGATTGTTTGCACTCGCGTCTAATCATAATCATATTCGCCAGATCTCGAACCCACTCGCAAGTTTGCATTAAAATGAGCTCCAATTAGATCACACCTCCAGTTTCTTGCCAACCACGTCGCGGAGGTCACCTTCACCCTACTACAAGAAACGGTTGAGGCTAGCGAAAAACCACTCGCTACGCTCGTTTTTGTGTGTGTGTGTATGGGTTGCCCTTTCCACCGACAGACACAATTTGTGACCCACGCATGCGGCTAGGTATGAGGTCCATGGGACCACTCGGGGCCAATTTTGCTGAATGAAAGTTTAATTAACCGGCCCAACCGGCCGAGAGCGGACGCCCCGGAGCAGAAACGCGATTGCCGTAGATTAGAACACAGACCACACTCGGGGTCGGTCTCGTTTTGGGGGTACGCATGATTTGCACTGGGGATATGCAAATTAGCGACCCGCAGCGCTTAGCCGTAAACGACGTACTGCCTGGTGCGAAATTGTTTTCTGGAGAGGAGAAAAGCTACGATTCCTGCTCGACGACACCAGCTTGAGCGAATGGTCCACTCATCCGGCTATCAGCTCTCTATTTGTTCCACCGTATGCAGACGCTTAAGGAGCTCCGGCAGCTTTGTTCGTTTGTAAAAATCTTTTGCATTTGTCACGATTTGTTAGCCTCTTCGGGCGAGTGTGGCTGAATTGCAAACTGCAACGGAATAGACACGTCCGCGAAGCTTACCCGCTTAGGGTACAGTCGAGCCGGAGACGAGTGGGTGTGGAAGAAACTCCGGACCTAGGCTGTTCTTATCCTTGAAGCAGCGTCATGCGATTGAAGCTTCGGGCTCGGTCCGTGCCGTGCATGTTTGCGAATGGGGTAAGCTTGGAAAGGATGCGCTTTTCAAGGGCGAACGAGGCCAAAAGTCACTCGTGTTTAAGAGGGATAGAGCGCCGCAACGTTCAACGAGTACATTCAGTCCAGGCTTTCTATTTGCTACATCCTCTTGAGATCCGGCAGTAACTTCATGTTGGTCACAAGTAGATACAGAAACCGAAGGGTTGGGATTAGTTTCTCCTTTCGCAGGTTTTGTTATACGTCCGCTTGGTAACGCTTCCAAAAAACGCTTACACAAAATGTAACAATTTAAAATGTTAATTTGATCAGATGTTTAAAATATTTTTCGGTGGTTTTAGTCATCATTTTACTTAAATAAATATTATTGCATGGAAAGAATACCAAAAACTTTACACATCTTTTTGGAATCGTTGACGTTGTTATAGAAACGTCAAAACTTGCCTACTTTAAAGCCGGAAACACTACATCAAGTTGACCATTAAATCAGTTGTTGTCAAATTTGGAAGTAAATAAGGAGTACAAATACAAAACTGAACAAAACTTGGCTTGCTATATTTAACACAAGTTAAACTTAATTCGGAAGAAATGCTTCCGTAGAATACTAACACGCTACAAAGATTCAGCGTATCGAATCAGTGAAATATTTCATTTCGACAGCAAGATGCTTTCCACAAGCCAATTTATCCTAAGCTCTTGGGCTTATTATTTAAAACCATTGAGAAAATTAAATTAAAAATGTCATAAAGTTAAGTTTAAATGAATAATAATTATATTGAATGAATATTCTAAAGGTTCTAAAAAACTATTCTTTTTTAATTTAAAACTTGTACTTTATACTTTGTAAATTCTACTTTTATGAACTTTATGAACCTTTATGAACCTATTTTCTATTTCATCTACTTTTATGAACCATTCCTTCGAATTAAATCATTTGTTCATGCTTCATAATTCATAATAGTACCATATTAAGCTTCTAGCAATCGCACTAATCCGAATTCTTAATAATTTTTGCATTTAAATACACAAATAAATGCCATAGAATTGCTAACCAACAATGATCCACGCATCGTATGAGGCTTCCGATGCCTGCAAGCGATGGAAAAATATATTGATTTTATTTGCATTTGTCGGGTTTCATTCTTCACACGCTTCAGCATTCCCGCGCGTTCATATAATGGCAAACATTTTGGAGTAGTAATTGTGTTTGCAGCAAAAAAAAATAAATGCAAAATTACAGTCGGAAACTTTTTACGCAAACACACCATCAATGGATAAAAAAATAATCGTAATTAGATTTATATGTTTATTTCATCAATAATTCATACAAAAAAAACTTGCATTCACGTTCGCCTGTTGAAACCACCATTCCAATAATTAACATAAATTAATCAATCCACCGTCAAAACCTTCTGTTTACCTATTGAGAGGTCGCTCATCATTTTCCGATCGATTTTTTTCCCCCAATGGTGATCCCGCCGTTACTCCCACCCACTCGGCCCCATCGGTGAATGTTGCTTTGTTTATCGTCTACTCCGTCCCGTCGCTCCATAATCCGACCGCGTGTGAATAGATGAGAGGAATTTTAAGGAACGGATTGCCCACACACGCGAGTGGGGAAATTAATTACACACGAAAAACACGCAGCGAGATTTACTGCAAACTTAACAGGTCTCACGTACTGAAAAATCTTCCAACCAACCTTTGTTTCCCAGGACCATTCTCTATGTTTTCCTCATTAGCTCTGGTACGCTCCAACAGCCCACGGAGCGGCGGAGCTATTGTAAGTGGCGGAGGCTTAATTATTCGATTAAACTCTAAGCGTCAAGCTCCGGGGAAAAACCCTCGGAATAATGTCATTGTTGTACAGCTCGTATTGGAAAGGAATGGGCGTTTCAACAGGATCCACTATGGTGAAACAAATTTCCACCGGATTTGCGCCAACTGCGGCTTCAATTACTCTAGGAAATTGTTACGACGTCTAGTTTTACATGCCCGTGGAGACGCAATATTTCAAAAATGATTAAGTGATAATTAATCAAAATTCTTATCTCTGACAAGATGACTTGTTCTACTGGGGTATGTTATTCACATTTCGTCAATCGATCGTTCAGCGCGAGCAGTAATACAAAAATAAAATAGAAAAAAAAACACTGAACAATTTTCCCAGAATCTTAAGGTGTGTTAATCCTAATAATTTTCTTGTGATGCTGGCTCGAATGAAACCCATTTTTCGTACCGAAACGGGAGAACGGAATCGGGAGAATGGGAAAACTACATTCACTTCCCCATGTATCCTTGCCACGGGCGAAAATAGCAAAATAGCAGCCCAGTCCGTATCACCCTGTGCTTTCTTCGCCAGTGCCCATATGATTCTGACTGTGCTCGCACTCACACAGACGCCAACCTACACACCCACAATCTGTCGAGGGGTGCGTGCGTAGAATTGATGCTGGTGTTGGTGTGGTTGCTGTCTCCCCTCTGTGTTTGGCCAGTCGACCACGACAACGACGACGAGTGTGGCTAGCGCTGATAAAGCGAAACTGTAGCATAAATGATGCTAAGGATCGAAACCAGCACACATCTATACATATCAACGAACAGTGAATGCCAAACTTCAAATTCTTTGAAGTGTACACGAATTTTAAAAAATTTCTGTTGTTAAAAATCGCGTACATTTGATTTTATATGATGTTTTTTATTAGTTTTTAATCAGTTTTCATCGGTTAGTGTTAATTTTAATGGCCTTGTTTTTTCAATAAAAAGATTCGTATTATTTTTGTATTATCAATGACCATTTTAGTTCAGTTATTTTAATCCATAGTCGGGTTACAAATTGCACCATTATAAAAATAGTTTTTTTTTTCCTTTAAATCCGTCAACTATTTTAAGACCTTTCATTATATGAATTCAAAATTTGTTAAATTTCTCTTGCAAAATATTTTTAAAAAACATTTTACAAAAAGATATAAGAAGCATTTATTGGTAATAATAATAAAAACATATTTTTTGACATCTGTCGCTTAATTCTAATATATAACAAACCTTTTTAAGAAGCCTTAGAGTTTAATACACATTTTTTATTAAATTAGTTAAAAATATTTTTTTGAAGTAAATGTTAGGCAAGATAAATCGCGGTGAAAAAAAAAATTAAATTTAAGCTACGCTAAAACATTCGCTAAAAAACGCACTGTGCACTGTAAACGCAAACATTCACACTGTGGCCCGATTACTACCAACACCACTACATGCATGCACGCTTGCTACTACCGCAGCGATGTCGCTGGTACATCAACAAACCAGCCCACCTAATCTCCCGGTGTCCTCCCGTTGTCCGCCGCGCGCAGACGCCGTCCCTTGTATGGGCCCGATTCCGCTTGCATTTCTACTGCCGGCAACAACAAACGGCAATACCGATAGGGTGTCTGGAGTGAGTAGGGGCAATAGCAGCAGCGCAAGCAGCAGACAGACAGAGTAGCATAAAGAAACCACACCGGATCGGATACACATCGACGCACATGGCAGCGGGGCCACAGTCGTGAGTAGCGTGTCGTTCGTTCGAGGCGTTTCGTTCGGTAGCGTGTGCGTGCGCGACACACCGGAATGCGCGTTGACCGTCTGCGCGACCCCATCCCGTGGAACGTTAAGGGCTCGCACACTGTCGCGTGGAAAACGCCAACAGAAAGTAGACGATCGAAGTTCACACGGAGCAGAAAAACCGACACATAGCCGAACTCGGGGAAAAAGAACGCTGCAGAAGGTAGAACGGGAGAGTTATTCTTAACCCAGGCCGGATCCAAACTAGTTGCCGAACTCGCCCTAGTGTAGCGCATCAGTGCACGGTGTTTTTGACCCATTTTTCCGGTGCGTTTTTCCTCCCGTTCGTGCTGGAAAATTGAACGCGGCAACATTGCCCGGCGCGATGTCGGGACGGGGGGCGGTGAAGAGCCGCCGGTGACGGCAAACTTACCCTCCGAAAGAAAGTCCGCGTACGCGAACAACAACGGCGACGAACGGTTCGGACCGTTTCAGTCATTGTCTGGTCGTTGTTTCTTTGTGTGGTGAAAGGAGGAAAACTCCCTCAGGATAGAGCCGGGAACCGGAAAAATCAACCTCGACACGAGAACCTTGCAAAAGGTGTGTTTTTTTTTTTTTTTTTGCAACACACTCTCCCGCACCTCTCTTTACCGCACCCACACTCTCCCCAGCCGTCTTTGATGTCTTCCATTTCGGGGCCGTTTCACTTTGACTTCATTAGGATTTTCCAAGTGCGTGAATAAATTTCAATTTTATAGCGTCGCGGCAACCGCGCCGAGAATAGAACATCGTCCTAAACAGACCTTTTTCGAAGCGTTGAGTGAAAGTGAGCTGGTTGGTGTGAGAAAGTGTTTATAAAGAAAAGTCAATTTACATCGCAACAGTGCATTGTAAGGCCTTCTTGCTTGGCGTGTTAAAAAAGGGCTTCGCTTCACTAGTGCGTAGTGCCGTTTCCAGTGGTCACAAAAAAGTGTGACGAAGAGTTGCGAAGAAAGCACAACATCCAGTGGCTGTGGCTAGCAGTAATGATAGTGATAAGCTGATTGGTGTTGGTGTTGTGTGCGGTGGATCGAAAGGCAGCGGCAAGAAAGGGGCTGCAGCAGTCCACTCGCTCATGCCACTCGAAAATCAGCCACTGCTGGTGCGCTTGCAGGGCATCCCTTCAATTACAATCAAGCGCGTGCGGCGAAGTACAAATCGCACCAAAGCCCACCCTCTAACAGCTAGCTCGTGCCACGAATTACTGACCCATCCACGCGGTTACGGTTCGGACACGAAGTAACATTAAACCTTCCCATTCCCACCGCACCGCCCGGTGGTTCCAATAACCGGTAGCCGGTTCCAGTCCAGTGTGTAGTCGTTCCAATCCACCGATCGCACGGCATCCATCCGGACTGATCCGAACGGAATCGTGAGCGTGAAAGAAACAAACTACTTGCACAAAGAAACATGAAGGACACCGCAAACCGCCGCTATCGTTCGCAACGGTAAGTTGGGTCCACCGCCAAATGGGGACGCCCTTGAACGGGGGGCCACTTCCGGAAAGAGACGCTTTTCCGGACCAAAAATTGTTATCAATATTAATAGCAACGAGCGCCCAATCGGACGCCCAATCTGGACGGGGGTTTCTCGTGATTCGGCATGCCGTTCGAGCGCTTCTTTCCATTAACCTCTTAAGAGCCTGCTCTTATTCTTAGGAGCCATTTTTGGTATGTGTATATACTGGTGTATAAGGTGTGATTTCTTGGAAGGGTTATGGGATAAAGGAAGGCGCCCGTTTCCGGAATAGGTCTAATAAAGTTTAATTGGAAAAAGGCACCCTGATCGGTATTTTGTATCTTGAAAATGAAGCAATCTTTTCTTAAATAATGTTTTTGAATAAGAGTTACTGGATTGGAATGGATTTTAAAATCAGATCAAATCGTTTTTGTTCATTTATATTACTTATATTTATAATGATTTTTAATTTAATTATATTATAAATATTCAATCAAATTCGGCTTAGCAAAAGGTATTCGATACGAATACCGTCTGAACCATTATGTTACTGCGAATTTCACGTTTTCCTTGAAAGCCATGGCGACTACCCGATTCGTCCCTCCGGCGACTCGGTTGTGGTTGACCCTCACCAAAAAAAAAAAAATCGCACGAAAGCAAACATACGCTTCCGTGCCAACAAAAATGATCCCACACGACTACCCATCGGGCGGGGATAAGGAAGCCAGGAAGATAAGAACCCGGATCGAATCCGACCACCAAGAGGAAGTGTTTGTGTATGTCTGTCTGTTTAAAGTAATCATAAAGAGATGAACCGTCACGATCATCGCCATCATCGGCTGCATACGCGCGAACTACGGTGACGGTCGTAATGAGATCAAGATCAAACAAAACCGTTCCGCAGCGACGATCGTTCGCAACCTCAGCTGCACCGCGCACAGAGAAAGGGCGGCGAACTGGTTAGCGAAAAGTGAAATGCACCGCTCCAACCGTCGTTTGTGTTGGCTATGGTCAGATCGAGGAGGGGAGGGGCATCGTTTTGCCATGTTTTTTTTTTTTTATTTATTTTGCTTCCCTTCCCATAGGCGCTCCGTTCGACGGAAATGGAGTGCGTTGGACGCGGCGATCATTCCACGGGTACGCGAATTGCCATTCCGTAAGCTTCACTAATGAGCTCCACAGACAGGGTAGCGTGGGTCGGTCGGAGACGCACTTCAGATATTTATTGAACTTTATTTTCCTCCCAGATTGATGTCACGGCAGCGCACGGCTAAGCAAACTAAAGCCTTCGTACCGCGAATGAGGGCGCAGGACTATTAACCGAGACGGGCAATAAAAAAAAACACTTACAATTCTTCACGTACCTTGCCATTTCCAAGTGCCATTACCGCTCCGCTCAGAGGTTTGTGTGCATACGGTGAGAAGTCAATACGGCGCGCTATAAATAACCCCACTCGTATCAATTAAACCCGCGATATCCGGTGTCGCTGCAGCTGCGCTGCTCGAATCACCGCGGAAGAAAGTGATCGAATCGTTGGGGATTTTTCGCTACCCCATCACCGCCCGATATTGCGTGTAATAATGCGCCCACCGTCGTGGCGTCTTATCGTACCGCTACCGTACGTCGAGCTATTTCAATTTCAGGCTAGAAGCTCGTGCCTGTGTGGTCTTCTCCAAAGCACGAGAAGCCCTGTTAGTGATGAATCAATCCGCTACAAAGTCTGGTACGAGCAGCAGAACGTGCTCGGCAATATTTGCTGTGCAGTTGGATTGGAGCTCGATGGGGTTTCGCACACACATCCCCATACTGCATGACCGTGATTAGCATTCCGATCAGACCCCACTTTGGGTTGGCTGAGCTTAGGCGTAAAGCGTGTTTTACTCGTTGGCAACGCTTTCTCGTGACAGTGGTGGTACTGCTGGTGCCCTAACAAATGGACAGAAATGGTTGCAGTCTGCACCGGGGCGATTAGGTGGAACCTGTTGAGCAAAACGGCACCCGTAAGCCAACGCTTGGATTGGCAACATTCCCAGCGGCTTACTTGTGGAGCGGATCAATGCACTCGTAAATGGGCAGCAGCGTTTGCTTAACATCTGGAACCCATGCGAACCCCAGATGGTTCCTATTCAGAGTCAAAGTTCTTAGTGTCTTACGCCATCAGGTCAATAGCACCAAGCGACGGGGCCACTGAACCAGTAAAACTCACATTGTCTTCACAGCAAAAGACAGCCATACGACCACCAGTTTAAAGACGATTCCTACATCGACAGAGTCACGATGGCGCCAACTGTGTGGATGTGTGTGCGAGCGTGTGACTTGCGGTCCCACTATTCTTCCCATTCACTTCCTGCCTGCCTCCCGCGCACAGAGTTGAACGATGCAAATACGATACGGTGCCGCGCGTTGACAGCAGCAAATTATGCATCAACCCGTCGCGTCGCGCTCATTGGATCGCTTATTTTGTCGGACCACAAAACCGAGATAGTCGGAGTTTGCAGCGTAAACAATCCGATTGCAGCTCCGTTGACGGGCGCGAATGGTGGGTGGGGGGAATCGTCTTGGTTTGCCTTTCCGACGGCATCGAGCCTGATCGGTCGTTCCTACAGATGACGGGGAAGGTTCAAGCGAAGCCATTCACATTGTGACCGGCGACGGACGACGTGTAAACACCGAATCAATGTCCACAATGAGACTACGTCGGTACTGTTGATATGAAAGTGGTTCTTTCTTTTTCTTTTTCTTTTTGTTTCTGCTCAACCCACCCGTCCTGTGTCTGTGTACAGGGTGACCTACTTTCTGCCAGACGCTGCGTACCACCGTTCGGCGCATCGGAACTAGAGCAAGGTCTACCGGAAGTGACAACACTGGAAGCATTTCGGTGGTACAGATGACAGGTACTGTTTGTATCTGCAGTTGGACCGAAAATTAAACGAACTTTATGCGCAAAATTTTACACGTAACATAACCGCGTGTCAGCCACGAGGCTTAAGTGTTGGGATTCTGAAATTGGCATTGACTTACATATGCCACAAACTGGTTTTACAACATGTTTTTGATGTTGTTTCCCCTCCCCAGTTTTGGTGCCACCCAGCCACTGGACGCCACCAACGTCTCACAATGACGCAAATCCAAAAGCACCCAAAATGGGACCGAAAAATTTCCAAACGTTGTAAAATGGCATTCCAACCACTCGGGGGGGAACCTGTTTTTTTTTTGCATTCGATCAGAACAGTACCCTTGTGCCCTTTGGAGCCGGATAAATCTCGTCCCAACTGGAATTGGCAATGGATCCGACAACCTTGTCCAGTTGTTTTGTTATTTCGACGAACGATCAACGATCGTTAGTCGCTATCACGTGTTGGTTGTGGTGGGTGACAAAGCCTAAACGACGGAGTGATTCATATATAAGTGTGTTGTGATGATTTAACACAAAGAGAGCATGCAAGAAATTTAACGGTTTAAAAATGTATTATTCGAGTAACTCCCAAGAAGGATTTATTCAAGTAACATAATAAACAAAGTAAAACTATAAAAATTATTTCCCTCTATCAGAAACAATTCCACAACTCTTGTGTTTCTAAAACATTCCATTTACAAAAAATAAAGTGTATATCTAACACAAAGCTACTAGTATCAAAGGCCGCAATTTTGGTCCAGTAGCAAAATGGTCTTAAAATATTCATGAATTTGTAAATTTTTCCAATTTCTTAGATTTGCCTACTTAGATTTGATTTCTTAGATTTTCTTAGATTTGGGATAATTCATACAGTTTCAAATCTCATTTTTGTTATTTTTTATGAGTGAATTTGACTTTTAAGCATTGAAATAAATTTAAAAAAGTAGAAATTTTCCTTTTTTGAAATCAGGAAATATTACTTAAATAAAAAAAAGTGTTTAAATAATTATAACAAGTAATATGTTTGATGTTTCTAAAGTTTAGTTTAAACGTGCAAAAGCGTATAATCGATACATTTTTATCAGTGCTGTTTCTTGTTACCACTTTTCTTAAATCTAATCGTCTTTTATTTGTATTTGTAATGAACACAATTATATTTTATTTATAAACAGTTAAAATAAAATAGACGTTTCGCCATCTCTACAATTTAAAAGTAATCAAATAATCCTAGTATAGAACCTTTGTCTGATATTTCAAACCATTAAACATTGACGATATTCTGGCTGCTTGAAAAATTCATGCTGGAAATGACCATCACGAATACTAAAATTGTTAAAAGCCAAAGCAATGTTTACCTACCGATACGCACTCCATCCCCCGCCACGCTTCCAACGCACTCTGGATCGCAATTCGACCACTTTGACCATAGGACCATCTTCTGTAATCAAATCCCACCAGAGGCCGATCGTAACATGAACCCACCCGCAAAAACTACACCCTACTGCCGCTGATAACTGCCACACGCAACGTCTGCGCCCCCGATGACACATCCACCATCCACGCTAGGGCATTCTAGATGCTCCCCCTGCTCTACCCTCGGACCGATGCGCGAACACAGTTCTCCGACAGATCTCGTCGGTGGCGGAGCCTTCAAGCGTGCGTGCACGATCGCCCATTTGCCGTGCGTCTCGTGATGGTGGTGCGGTGATAAGAACTTCGGTGAACAACAGCGACAGCGAGAACTTCCGACAAAGTTGCTTCGCAAAAGCCAACTGCCATCGTCACTGAAGTGCTTAAGCGATATATAATATCACTCGCTCAATCTCGCTCTCTCTTGCAACAAGCCCTCCAGGGGCAGGTGACAAAAGCCGCAACAGACGGCGTGCAAAGTGGCTTAAGCGCTCCACTAGCTGATCGTCGTGCCACATAGCGACTGGCGGCGTCGCTTTCCAGTGCAGTCGACGTTATGGTGGGCAGCGTGTCACATCATCAATCTGGTGGCCCCGTGCGCGATCGTTCAGTGAGTGAGTGAATGAGTGAGTGAGTGAGTCAGTGAGTGTTGTTATCAGCGCCCGGAACACTTCCTTTTTCTTGGGTTTCTGTTTGTGCTACACCACCGATGCCGTCCAGGATGAAGAAAGTTTCGGATGCGATGGAGCTGAACGAAAGGTAGTGATATTTGCATACATAGGCAGCATAGATCGGCCCAATGGTCATGACCGTGACGGAAACGATCATATCCAAGTGCTTAATCGCTCACAATCACGGAACGTTACCCGTCGCTGACGTCTTTATCGAGCACGTTACGGCTCAGATTACGCGCGAGATTACAATGACCCTGCCGTAAAGAGGCCGGAGAGGGCTCCAGGGTTTACGGCAACCTGGGCAACGTTATCAGCTGAGCTTGATCGATCGCATTCCTCCTCTCGGAAACAGCCGCCAGTACGCGGCGCACGAATCACTGTGGCGCCGTAATTGAATCTCGAATTGGCAGTTGTAAAAATCGAAGAATTCGATTCGCAGCATGATATTATCAGCCAGTTTGTAGGAGCAATCGTACAGCACACCCCGTGCTTTAATGGGTGGGAAACCGGGAAGAGCGTCATTAGATGGTAACGCGACCGCCTAGTAGCACCTGGTGCCGGTGGCGTCTGTTTATTTGCACGCGTTTACACGGTCCCATTATCGGTGGGACGCAGTGTAAACCCACCCTGGTAAACTCGCCGTGCAAACAGTGGGCCAGCTGCAGGAAAACAAGTTCAGTGTATCCCACGGCGGTAGACGGCACCGGGCACCAACTCCTGACACGACAGTGACACCTGCGGGCGGGGTGGTCTTTATCTGGTGCACACTGCAACAGTGCACGGGTGGCAGGGGATTAATCCGTCAGTCGGCCCAGCTGCCGGAACTACCGCACTTGAGCGGTGGCAAATATAGTTGCGACCTCACGGGACAAATTATCAGACCGCGGGCGTCCGTTGCGATCTACGATGGTGAACTGTGAGAAAATTATTGCCCATCATTAGCCGCAAGAAGCGGGCCCGCATGCGCGATAAGA
>JXWZ01001092.1:0-20388 GCA_000956215.1 Anopheles farauti No. 4 | reverse complement strand
CGCTGCATACGTTGGTAAGGAGATGGGGAGGGCGGAGCGGGGAGAGGAACTTGCGTATTGAGATACACCTACGCATCACAAATGCACCCGTGTCCGCAAAACCTGTCCTTCAGTGTGCTGTCCCCGTGTTAACACATCCTTCACTAGCTGCACGCATGATCATCACCTTTGGAGAAGTTGGTGCTCAGAAACGTGTTGTGCAACTAATTTCTCTTTGACATCCCGCGACCAATGGAGGGTCCGTTCATTTTAATTTCTTTTTTAACCCGCCCAAACCTGTGCCGAAATCATTTGGTTACACCGGTTTTGGTGGCGCAGGTTGTAATTTTGTGGTTGTTGTTTTGTACGGAGAATACCCGTTGGAACAGGTTTATGGATAGTGCCAGAGGGTGGGATGCATATTATACCCTATTTATATCGGCTATTTGTGCAGATTTGACGAACTATGCGGCGGAAATGATGATGGCTTTGGTGTGTTTATCGCGATCGGTCTGCAATTAGATGACGCGCTCAAAATCCACCGTGCCTTCCATGGCGGTCCATCACCGCGTGGAACATTCAAAACATATCGTTCGAGGTTCGTTGCTTATTTCGCTTGTTTTCGGGTTTTGTGTGTGTGTTTTTTATTTCTGTTCAGTTATTGGTACCTTTTTTTTAGCTTGACTCTTATGTTTGTTATTGTGATGGGTTAATGCTATTTTTGGCTGGAGCTTTTACTGCTACGACTGGAGAACCATCCATCATTCAAGGACATGAGTGTTTTCTAGATAGTTCGATCCCGCCGAACCGGCTGGGCCTGATTTGGGTGGTGGTAGTGTGAAAACTGTGGTTCAACCGTTCAATATGCTGACGGACGGATATTTGCCTTCATCGTCTTTCTCCAGGAACTGGGGGCAAATCGTACCGGGCACTTGAAAACCTGCTTCTCGAGCGGATTAGACACGAAGTGGCAGATAAATTGACACCAGCACCAGCAAATCCCGCGCTAGGCCTAAAACACGTTCCCCGTAAGGAAATATTCAATTTCGTTGGACACTTCGAAGCGGCTGGATGGGACGGTTGAAATTTACATTGCGCAAAACGATGATCCATCATGCAAGGGCAACATTAACATGGGATCCCACACACGGCACAAACCCTGCCGTGACTGGTCAGAAGTTAAGCTGAAGCGTCGCAGCGATCGTCGGAAACACATGATCTCGTGTACTTTGTGTCGAGTACGATCGATCATTTGATAGTTCGCCGTGGGAGCGATGAATTTTTCACTACTTCGAATCATGTCCCTAGCGATTGTGATTGCTTCCCCGAGCAGCGCAAATCTCCGACAAGCGTTCCTTCTCCACGTGGTCCGTTTGGAAATCACGAGTAGACGAACAAGTGCCCGCGTCATCGTGACAACGGGTCGTAGGAGGGAAACAACCGAGTTACACGCCTTTATGCATTGACCCATCAATGGCTAGCACAAATTGAACTTAAGCGTCCCCACTTCCCGAAAAATGGCTAATCCATCTAGCTGGTGGATTAGCCTTGACCGGAGCACCTTTTCTTCTCGCATCTTCTCCCGCAAGTTGTTCGAGGGGATTTTGTTCCGTTCACCGTGAGCCGTTTGTGTGTGTGTGTGTATCGTGATGAGATCGTCCGCAACTCTCCCACTGGCAACCGTCGCTCACCGCTGCTGCGATGCACAATTGTGGCTCATTAGAACTACATTTATCGGTGCTTCGGTACACGCTACTGACACGCATGGTGCTCGATCGGGAGGAAAGTAGCCAGCATAGTCGTCAGTCGTCATCTCGGTGTCGGATTTTGTTGTCAAGCGGAAAACTGGGATTTCAAGTCGTGCTATCCGCTTTGTTTTAGCGTCGCATACTACGAACAAGCTAGTTATAATTCTTACCGTTGGTAAACAAACCTTGAACAGTGGAATCCGAGACACGCTTTGGGGGATGAGGGGGGGGGGTTTGAAACCAACCGATCGGGGTCTTTGTATAGATGCATTAATAATTTCTCGCAGGGGTTTTGAAAGCTAACTAGCCGGTTTTTTTTTGCGGCGATGAGCTTGGGTGGCTTAGAACGCTGAATATATCTCCTGGCACTTCCTGGCCTAATGCCGCGCACAACTAATGAAACGAAAGGGAAAGGTGTAAATGCAATTTGAAGAAAAAAGTTTCTTGGTTGCAAGCACGTTGTTACACTTTGTGTCATTTTAAAACGCTTTGTGCATACGGCGATTCTCTCGGTTCGGTCCTTCGATTTTATGGCTCTGCTCCACGTGGCTCCGATACGGATCAAGGGCCAGGGGGACAGCGAAACCTTCACGCAAAATTAGTCACAGCCTGCTTCGAAGCACTGCACTGTGCACCTGCTTGAAGCACGTTTCTAACTCTCGCTCACCCTTTCGCGACTTGTAGTAGGCTATGGTGGGAAGCTGTGCTGTGGGTAGTGGCAGAAAAACGAGAAGATAACCGGCACCAGAATGGCTGCGATGGTCGAAAGGCTCGCATTGGAGCGGTTTCATCGATCGTGTGCCGGGAGTGCTTTTGCTCTCCAAAATCAACCATTTTTTTCTCTTGAGTCGCTGTGCAGACACGTTGTGACGATTGCGTTCGAACGGTTAAACCATGGTGGGTAATGTGTCCATTGCATAACACGCACCGACAAAATAAGGGCGATTTGTTGCGTTTGTAAAATGCACGCATTTTTTTCAGGTGGGGCAAACCGAAGTAACCGGTTCGATTTGGTTCTGGTCCGATGAGAATAGAAACCATGGCGCAGCGCAGATGGCATTCTCGGTAGCTCGGAAGCTAATCAAAACATGTTGCTAGACACAATAATTATTTTTCGCCGTAAGCACGGTTTCATAGCGAACCAAAACAAACCCGACTAAACTAAAAAAAAACTACTACGCCAACGCGGCATGGTCAATGCGGTGGCCATACCGCTCGAGGACTAACGAGATCGCGTGTCCTCCATCTTATCAGTCTGTAGCGTAGCGTAGCTAAACCCGATCGCCATGGTGGTTCGACCTCTTTTTTTAATTTACAATTTGTTCTCTTGCTCTCCCTTCAGTTTTTTCATCAGCAAACTTCGGATCTTCTTGGACTTGACCACACAGAAGACGTGAACGAAGATGCCCATAGTGTAGCGGTGGTGTTTAACCCAGCAGCACCGACCGGCAATTATCAATCGAACTTCGTTCACAAGAATTGATCCGGTATCCTTATCTGATCCACGCAAGCGGCCTTCGTGTGTTCGATCCGTGCGTTCAATCACGTACTAGAATGGGGTACGTTGGGATCAAATGGTTATGGGAAAAAAACGAACCAAAAAAAAACAATCAAACCTTATCTAAAACTGAACTCGTTCGACAATATGTAATCGAAATATTGCCTTGACACGTGCACTTTTTTCCGGTGTGTGTGTGTGTGTGTGTTTTTTATGTGTTTCCTTGCAGCAAAACCGCATACACCATAAACGGTTCCACGGGAGCAGCGGCTAATGGGCGCGATGAGAAGAAGATCGCACCCGTGGACGATAAGCGGGAAAGCAAGCAGAAACATGAGGTCAGCACGTTTCGCCGCATCCTGCCCCAGATATTGGCTAGCACGGCGAAGAACTTCCTCCTACTCGATCTCGGCATGGCGGTTGCCTTTCCAACGATCGTCATTCCCGCGCTGAGAGGGATAAAAAATCGCGCTCCCGATGAGTTCCTGCACTTTACGCCCCAGGAAGCGTCCTGGTTCGGTAGGCAGAACTGCTTGCCGTGCGGAGATCCGCACAATTGTTATGAAGGCTTTATTATCAAGGATTTTTTGTTTACAGGAAGTATCGCCTATATTTGTCAACCAGTGGGAAGCGTCCTGTCCGGCATTATCCTGGAGCCGCTCGGACGAAAGCGATCGATGATCCTAGTCAACATTCCGCACATCATCGGATGGTTCATGCTGCACTTTGCCGGATCACTGGAAGAGATGTACACGGCGGCCATCTTGCTCGGGCTGGGCGTTGGATTTATGGAGGCCCCGATTGTGACCTATGTTGGTGAAATATGGTAAATTTTACCTCGATCGCACACTTGCACGATGTGGTACTTATTGTCGACTTCTTTCGACCAGTCAACCTTCGATTCGCGGCATTCTGACGTCGTGCGCTGGAGTAGCTGTTATGCTCGGTTTCTTTACGGTGTATCTCCTCGGCACGGTCACTACCTGGCGTACGACCGCGGCCATCTGTGCCGCCATCCCGATCGCAACGATGATTGCCATCTGCTTCGTGCCGGAAACGCCCATGTGGTTGCTGTCGAAGAACCGTTCCGACGATGCGCTCAAATCGCTCCAGTGGCTGCGTGGCTGGGTTTCGCCCAAGGCCGTCGAGGAGGAGTTCCAGGAGATGAAGCGCTACAGTCTGAACTCGGCGAAATGTGCTCTCTGCCAGAAAAGTGGGGCCAGCACGTGCCAACATCCACCGCTAACGGAGTGGACCAAGCTAAAGGAACTGCTGCGCAAGCGTAACTTGCGCCCATTCGTACTGGTCATGCTGTTCTTCGTTTTTGGGCAACTGAGCGGACTAACGGGCATGCGCCCGTATCTGGTGCAGATCTTCCAAGCGTACGGTGTGCCGCTGGATGCGAATTGGGCTACCGTCTCGACTGGGCTGCTTGGATTGATCGCAAACATTGTGTGTATGGTCAGCATCAAGTTCGTGGGAAAACGAAGGCTTGCACTCACGTCGATGATGGTTACGGCCTTATCCTGCATCTCTCTGTCGATCTACGCTTTCAACACCTTCCCACCGGGCTGGACTTCGTTCGATAATCATCCGGGAACTAGTCACGTGACCAACATGGGATACATTCCGATGGTGCTGTTCTTTATGCTTGCATTCTTCACCAGCGTCGGTGTATTGCCCGTACCCTGGATTCTGCTCAGCGAAGTGTTTCCATTCAGGTATAGTGTGCCGCCGGTCCGTGTTCCTAGGATATCATTATCTACAGTATCTTGTGTGTGTGTTTTTTTTTTCTTTCTTGTCTTCCCATCGCAGAAATCGCAGCTTGGCGTGCGGAATTACGGCTGCCCTGCACTACGTGATGTCGTTCGTGACGACTAAAACGTACTTTAATCTCGAGAGTGCCTTCTCGCTTCCCGGAGTGATCCTTTTCTACGGTGTGATGGGTATTATTGGGCTCGGTTTCGTGTACTTCTTCCTGCCGGAAACGGAAAAACGTACCCTCGAAGACATTGAGCTGTACTTCTCCGACAACAAACGCAAACTGACCGACATTTACATCCCGCGGCGAAACCGTGATGAGGAAATGGTGGCCGTCGTGTCCAAGCAGGTGGAGAAGGCGATGGAAAAGCAGGGCATAGACAACGCCGTCTTTACGGATGGCGAAAAATAACCGTAAAAAACTCGATACTCTCTTGATACGTGTTAGGATTAAGTTTAATTTTATTTCTAAGCATCGGTCAATGCGGCACGGTGATGCGACCGCAAATGCCCGCACCGCTGGAGACGAACTGGCGGGGGTTCATGACGTAACTACTGCTCGTATGCCATAAAGAACAAATAGACAAATAAACCATTACCTTTTTCTCACCGTTCGCATTGTTCCACGCGGCTAGCTTATCATTCGCTAGGAGAAATGTTTTGAGCAGCACAGATGAGTGTGTCATGGATGTCCTTGGCGTAACTGATCTGCAGCTTCACCACCTCTAGGTACTGATTGTACGTGAGTGCGTTTGTTTCGGGCATTGGTGGTTGGCTTGTGGCCACCGGGATAGGTAGATACTGTTGAGACGACGTACATTGCTGCATACATAGTTTGGCCGTTTTCTGTGTGTAAGGGAAGTAAATTAATTACTTACGTAGTCTACATACTGACACGCTTATGTTTGTTGCTTCTTACCAAATTCAGTTCTATTTGATCACAAATTGAGTAAAATTCTTCTAAATGTTTGTCGAAACGCGGTGCATTATTCAGATCCACAGTTTTGCTACAGTGAGAAGAATAGAGCGTATATGTTTGTGTGTGTCACAATAAAGCGTGATGAATAAATACCATTTATCGTTTCAAGAGGAGCAAACTTACGATCCAGCATCGGCCAAGGTGTTTTGTTGTATCGATTGAGCAGCTGTTTTGATCGTAGTAGACAGAGCATCGCGCAGCGGCCCTACCAGTACCTTGACCTTTGAAATGTTGTCTACCTTCTCTGTTTGCTGAGCCTGTTGCTGAGCCGATTGGTTGTGTTGCTGCTGCTGCTGCTGTTGAGCCTGCTGTTGAACTTGTTGCTGCTGTACTTGCTGCTGCTGTTGCTGCACTTGCTGTTGTTGGGCTTGCTGCATCTGAGGCGACTGCATCATCCCGGGCGCCACTCCGACACCACCGGGACCAGGCATACCGACACCGCCCGGGCCGCCTGGAACACCGACGCCTTGTTGCTGCATCATCATTCCCATTTGGTTCATCATCTTGCGGAGTGGGTGGATAAGGATAATAACTAGACGAAACAACAAAACAACACACGAAAATAATCGAACAACCCACGACGACGAAGGGAACGAAACGACCAAAAAGAGCTAACACTGTTTTGTAAACAAAGCACAATGGGCTTGACTCTCGGTCATCATAGGTGACAGTTTGTGACATAAAAAATTATCGTTTCTGAAATTGTTAGGGCATGTAAAGTGATTTTTTCACAAAGTTATTAAAAATGAAAAACAGTTCACCAACAGAGGTTAATACTACAAAATAATAACAAACATTCTCGGCGTTACATTTGCGCCAAACAGAATGCAACCAAATATTTACAGGGCCATGTTGGATCAATAATTTGGAGTTTTGATATCGCACCTGAATAGAACGGTTTTTAAATAACGATATACATCTTGGTGCAGTGCCCATACTTGAAAAAAAAATACTGAGAATAAAATTATTAAAACTATTAAAAAAGATATGGCTGTAAACAATTGGCATACCCACAAACAATACCAGTAGAAGGGCGCCTCCATTCTTACTTCACCACGTGGACTGACTGACAAAATTTGATCAAGCAAATACACATTGATATGACTGTAGATAATTCTGTAAGTTTTTCTACTGACTGTACTAATTGGCCTTTCTAAGACGTACAAGTTTAACCATGGAACTATCTTAACAAAACTTCCACCTTCAGTAGTTAGTTCATATCCTTTTCCCCAAAAAGCATATGCAACCTCGTATGTGACTCAAAACATGCAAGCTCAAAACAACAAGCTGAGAGTATAACGACCCCTAAAATGGCGACATACGCGTTAGCCACAAAAGCGACAAAAAATAAATTAAGTGGCACGCACCCCATACCGACGACAAACTGATGCATGAAATGAGGCATGTTCTGTGATTTGCTCTTCCAATAGCCGGTAAGGTGAGTTGTGGTTGTGGTAGAGAAACAAACAACAAAGGTGTCATAGTCATCATAAAAACGAAAAGGACAACGGGCATAACAATACGCAACATCATCCCTGCGCAACCAGTGACACCATGAGCGTGAGCATTGAAATGATAATAAAAACGGGTAATAACTTGCAAACGCAACAAGAACGCTAATATCCGCCAAGGGATCGAGATACAACCAAGGGGCCCCCATGCGGAACCATCCATTTCAGGGAGCCGGTTAATTGGTGAACTGCGGTCGTATTGCAAAAAACCGTGAGACTAGTGTGCGTTTATTTTTCGCATGAAGCACGCGCAATTATAATGACGACCCGTTCCCAAAATTGCTCTCGCTGCAATTCAATTGTATATGTTTCGGGGAATCGTTAGTGGTGGGTGTGTGGAATTTTCGTCCGAAATTTCCACGTAAAAGCAAAATGCAAATGCGCGGTGCGATACAATGGTCCGTGAATAGAATTACGCTTATCGCTGTACTCCGTATCTAGTGTTGCCCTTTCTCGTCTGCAAGGATGAGGGGGGATGGCAAGAAATAGCTAGTTGATTTTAGGTCCATTCGTAGAACAGCCTCGTGGTATCCGAAAGAGCAGATAATTGCGCTATTTATAAACATAGCCTAGCAAACATTGCCTTGTTGCGCCCGTGCAGGTGTGTCGCATTTGCGTACGGTTTCAGACAAACGGCATGAACGGCTACATGTCACCATGGGAATTTAGATTTTGGCGCCTCCAACAAGGAAACCGTTGCGCCATTCAATACCCCGAAGATAGTTAGCTGGAACGTCTTGTTCAAAACGAATCCTGGCATGCTTGGATATCACAAAAAAAAGAACAAGGTTCGAAGGGATTTCTCACGTCCCCATCGCGTGTCCCTGTTTCCAATGCCAACGGGAGCGCAACGGAAAAATTGGGTCAATGTAACGTAAAACGCTCCCACACATATAGAACGGGACTCCATCTGGGCAAAAGTCACATCCCGAATGGGTGTTCTCTTTTCAACGGCCATTATAATCCTACCCGTTTACCCTTGCCTCTTTTCTCATGCTTTCCCGTAGTGCCACGGGTTGATTATTGTAACAAATTCCGTAGTACGACCACATTTTACTCATCCCGCTTCGCTTCACGTTCCTTTTCAGGCACACGCACATACAGACAGCTCCTGTCAGGCAGCGAAGATGTACACAGCTGGTCTACAACACTGGAGCATCGGCGTAGTAGGCCTACGGTTTCGTTTCTCACCTGCTGTGTGTTGCGTTTGTTTGCTAGCCAGCGCTCTCGGGCGACCTTGATCCTTCCTACTGCATGGTTTTCGTCTTCCGTCCTGCATCAACTGCCTACGGTTGGTCGTAGTCCGCAAAAACTGAGCTCCGGTTCGGAACCGACGGTCTTCTCGGGTGAGAGCGACGAATTTTCTACTCCTCTTCCACGTTCGATGCCGATGATGCTGAATTTTCCCCAGCCCTTCCTGGCTTCTCTCGGCATCGTGGGAGCCGAGCCACGTGTACGAGTGTGCGTTACCCGTATTTCGTACTCGTATTTATGTAGCAGGAGACTTTTACGACAACGGGACGCACGATGGGTGATTTGATTCGGTTAGAATAGGTATGCTTTCAATTCACTTGCTCTTTCCCAGATTCTTGATCTTCCAATGCCTGCCTTGATTCTATTCCAACGCATGGCTGTAATGATGACGGCGATTGAAAGTCGCAAATCGCGAGGCATTTCGGCCAGTGTTACTCAACCTTCAATTATTCGTTGCAAAAGAATATTTCTGCAATGGGTGTATATACTTCATAATCATATAATACTTTTTAACAATCTAATATATATTCTTAGTTACTTTATAGTAAAACATGTTGTAGTAAGTTCCAGGAAGAATAAACGAAAACTTATTATCAACATCAAATGAAAAAGTGGTGTAGAAAATTGTCTTGAAGCATAATGCGTTACTTACTCTTGTTAGATACTTCTCAAATAAGATCTATTAAGTTTGGAGCCACTGGTGCTTGTCCTCAAATGTGAATCAAAGTAAAGAATCCTTATCTTTGAAATATATCTTTTGTTTACCTACTCGCCAGCTCGTTCGATTCCTTGGCTCCTTGTGCGTTACATTTGAAATGGGAAAGAAAGCAACCACTTCTGTTCTGAGACGTTGGCTAGGGAAAAACAAAATAGCATAATCATGTATAAATTAGTTAAATTCTAAATGAATTGTGACCATTGGGTATCGTTGTGATGGCAGACGGTAGACTCTCGTTTGTGCGAATGAGGATGAAATGGCCCATGAAGAAAGGGAGAATAGAACACTGGCACACTGGGGAGGGACTAATTTGGAACATAAAGTAAAGATTATAGGACATTGCGTGCGCTTAACGTGCTGCTAATGGATGTTGGCACGTGACGATACGGCTGCTTTGCCTTTTTTGGACGTGATTTTAACACCCTGAATTGACTTTTGCTGTGCACACAACCACTGTGTGCTTTGTGTGTGTGTATGTGTGTATGTGTGTGTGTGTGTGTGTGTATATGTACGCGTCTGTGTGTTTTTCTACAACGTTCAACGAGAACGAGATGATGATTAGCGTTACCATAAATAAGTGAAGAGCCAATGATTTCGTCTCCCTTGTCGTTCCGTCCGAATGGTAATTTCCCAGCAGTAACAGCAACAGCAACAGCCTATTGACGTCAGCCGCTGGAATCCTTCGGGAGCGCCTCGGTTTCGGGTGTGTATCGATTTCATTCTTTCGCGGCATCAGGTAGATTTAGGCAATTCGCTGATATTCGTCGTACGCCGCAGTAAAAATACGTTTCCGAGCAAGCAAGCATGCATCTCACCTTACATCAATCATATCCGATTGACATGATGCCGTATGATTTATGTTGATTTCTACCTGTGAAACAAACGAATCGTGTGCTTGAGAAATCGGTTTAGTGTCAGTTTCGGTAGAAGATTCAGCGTAACACACGTCGTCAAAGAATCGGAACTAATAATAAGAAAATCGTGCTGTAATTTGGCTTATTCGCACCCGGCTGGACGAAAAAAATGCCCCACGTCCTTGGAAATGCTGCTGGGGCATGTTTTTGTACCCGGAAGTTATCTCGAAAGCACTACGTGGGACGATTCTAGCTCCCCGGAAGTGTTTTAGTCCCGGACCGCACGAAGTAATCAGTCGCCCGTTTGAGGTCAAAAATATTGTTGCTTTTGTACAGTGTTGAAGTAACTTTTAACGATAAAAGGTGCGCTGGAAAGTGTTGATTCAAACCACAAGCTACAAAAAAGCGTGTCGCAAGAGCAGCATTGCGCGCAAAATGCGGAAAACTGTTGCTCGCTCTTGAAAGCATTCTTTACGAACGGATGGCGTTTTTTTTTCGGGTTAGTATGTACGACGACGACGACAACGCCGGGGCCGGATCTAATGGAAAAGGATTTTACATTCACTCGCGCGGTCTGTCACTCTCTCACTTTCTTGCTCTCTCGCCGCACGAAAGCGCGCTCCCGGTGCTCGGGGGCTTCGGTGGCCGAAGCCTTAAATGTTCCGAGCTCGAGGAAATTCTATTTTCGTCCTCGTGGCACCGCAACATTTGGGCACCGTAGCCGTAGCCGTGGCGTGTGAGAACACAGAATCTGCCTGCTATCGTGGCGATATTCCGACCCGAGCGAATAACCTGTGAAGTGGTTGTCCCTTGTGTCGTGGCGCGTGGCCAACAATAGCAGCAGCAACAGGCGAAGCAACAGTTAGCCCGAACACCACTCCGGAGTAAGGCGCTTGGTTTCGGCTCTACGGCCGTGCCTACGGTTCACCCGAAACGTGTTGAGATTGAGCATGAGATCGAACATAATGCGAGCGAACAGCTGCTGCAACTCGCAGATAAATCGTAAATGACCAGGACCAAACCCAAGGCCGCGAAGGCGTTTCACAGGAGCGAATGCAAATTCACACCAGCCAGTTAACGGGTTGAAGTTGGAATCGATCGGGGCGCTAAAAACGTGGGTAAAGGTGAATTGAAACTTCGATGGGAGTGCAATGTCGGTTTTTTTTTCATAGGCATAGCATCCAGGGAACTTTCTCAAATTAGAGAACACTTTTTTATTACCACAATAAATTGGCATTACAATGCAATGACAATGGCTACTTCGATGGTGACTTCTGACTGGCTTATGTCAATAGTATACCGTGTGAAAATGGTTGGATCCTTGCTCCAGAAAATCATCATCCACATCCCCTGGTTCGTAGGCCTTGGACGTGGTCCTGGTGGATGGATGGATAGCATAAAACATAAATATGTAATGTGCCATCGCGTGGTACGGACGATCCGTTCGGAGCACATCGTCGCGAGAGTACGCGAGAGTACGCTTCTCGGTTGGGCGAGAGAGCTTTCAACAAACCCGACGCTAGCTCGAGATCCAAGTGTGGCGACGAGTGCGTTCCTCGATCTGGAGGAAAGTGAAAATTTTCCTCTGCTAGTCGTAAGTCATCCTTCGAGCGCACCAGTAGCAACACTTTCGGTGGCACACAATCCGTGACAACCAGTGGTGTGACAGTCTCTGGATAGTTTTGTGGGGCCATTGGCCGCATGGCTGGTGGTGGATGGAAAAGCCATCGGTTTGAATTTTTCTCCGACCTTTTTAAAAAAAAATGCTCAAAATGAACAGACACAGTGTGGTTAGTGCGCTTGAAAAATAATCCTAAACATTTCGTCGCCCCTTCTGTCGGGCTACTAGGATCGGGGAGCCTCTGAGGTGACTTTGATCAGATCAGTGCGAGTGAAGCGTTCTTGGTGAAGATGGCCATTTTAATGTGCAATGGCTCATACGCGCGCGCGTGTGTGTGTGTGTAATATGTGGTAGTGTGTCTGTGCACACGGTGTGTGAGTGTGTGTATTTTATTGTACGGCAAGGCATCTCATAGAAGAATCAATTAGTGTACTGCACCTGACTGTGGCGTAAGTCGGTGGAGGAGGACACGGGGTGGAGTCCTCGAATCAGCGTTTTATCGCAGGGTAAATAAGCTATATGCCGGACACTGTTACACTGAATGTGGTTGTTTTCCCCTCGCGCAAAACCACACTGATGAGGGTGAGGGAGAGAAGATGAACCAGAACCACCTGTCGATTGCAGTTTTTAATTTAAATGCATTCATTTGGCAATGAGTACGCGGGATCAGTAGATTGAATGTGACTTTGCAGGAGGGTCTATCGTATTGCAGCACATTTCAATTGTGCATAATTAAGAGCGATTCCCAGGGTGCGAAAATCCCCGGTGGGACCTATCTGTTGATTCACTGCGTGCAGGCGATAATTACGGCACCAAATTATCACCTTTAGCACCCACTCAGTGCTTCAAATTCCAGTGAGAATAGCTAAATAAGTGTTTCCTTAGATAGATGGGCTGAAAAAAGAATTAAACAGAACAAGTTGGAAAAAGTTACTGCGTGGGGAGTATCAGAGTATTGTTACTAAAAAAAACCCTTAAACATTGTACGCGGTGGGAAGAAATGTAGCACACAATGTTACATTTTCCCGAACATTGTTGGGGCTCTAGATCCGGGACGAGACAAAAGCACGAATTTGGGTGCGTTTCGGGTGCGTGGCGTTAAAGATAAAAGCGAAACGTGTAGCTGAAGCTGCAGGCGCTCCCAAGTCCCTAAATCCCCTTGTTCAGAAGAATTCCAGGAATATATGGAAGATTGCGTGTTTTAGCCACTTCGGCCTAATACTAACACGTACAGCGACCACGTCCTTCCACTCACCCACTCTTTAATGTGAATGTGCCCCATGAAGAAGATCGAAGGTGAGTTCAAACATGCCGTCCGGTTCGTTTCGGAACAATGTGCAGCTTTGATGTAGCTGTGATGTCCTTGCCCATGCCATTCGCGTCCGGACAAGATCGGGCGAGCGAATGGGATGAGCGTAACCTTGCTCCCAGCTCCGTGTGGCCTATTTTTCACCGTGCACCATCGCACAAGGTCAACACAGCGTAGGCACCGTAACTGGACCGACACCATCGCATTGTCCTTGAGCGGTATGCGGTCGTGTGTGCATACGATCAGCCTCACATTGAATTCAAGGACGGTTAGTGGCGTCCTTCAAAAATAATATATCGCAGGTACGGCAGCACTGCCTTAGTGTGCAGCAATATTTATGAACTTCGAATGGGTGCTTTGGAAACTAAGTGTAAGAAAACAAGCATTTTGCAATAATCACAGCTCCCATTGGTGCAGCGCCATCTGTTGGTAGATGCTTGAACCACATTTTTAGAGAGCTCTCGTGATTTTTTCATAAGTTTTAAACCTTATTGAAGGAATGAATGATTCGCTACTTAAATATCCAGCGATATGAGCAGTGCAATAAAATAAAACACTAGCTTGGCTAAATTACCTATCCTGTACTAACAGCGTGTATAAACCATAGACTATATTGTTGCTTCCAAAATATGGACAGTAATTTCATGACGTTACTGCTAATGGACTAATTTTCTTTATTACCGTTATTAAAAATAATCTACTGATAACCTCCACCTCCTGGTTCTGGCCTACCATCTCCGCCATCATTAACATGAGCCTGATGAAGGCATAATACGGTGTCGTGACGGAAGCGTAACTTGATAATATCCTATTTTCGAGCACATTTCATCGACACGTGCTCTTTCACCTTCGATAGCTCATCTCATTTATCATTCATCAGTAAGGACCGCGGATCGCAATCCTGTGTGACATGTTTCGTGGGAAGATTTCCCCGAATGGAATAAACCTAGGACGGTGATGACGGCGACGACGACGACGATGACGACGATAACAACAACTGTACTCTCTGATTTCTGTTCGCACACGAGTGACGAGGCTTAGGTTTCACACCCACAGTGGAAGCTTTGGCTGCCAAATAATGATCGACTGCTTCGTTGGTACAGGAATTACGAATCTGCCACGACCGCAGCGCAGTGAAGAGTTATAGGCATTTGTGGCTCCATTAATCATACGGCGCAAGATTGTGTCAAGCGGCGGAGGAAAGGGAGTAAAGAAGACACTCACCCGTAAGACAAAACCGTGTGGAGCTTCAGCACCAGGGCAAGAAGGCATCTATTGAGCGAAACCGGAAGCGGTCTGCACTGAACGACCTGGAGCCTGTTGGGGCGATGGTTGAACGAGGGCCAAGATGTTTTTACGAACGATGATTTAATTTTCCGTAGTAAGAGCTTTAGTTTCGGTAAAGAAGCCCGTTTTATTTATAGCATTCGGCGAAACCACAGATGCGACCGGATGCGATGCTGGGCCAGCCCCGAAGGGTGTAGTGATTTTACCGCTGATTGCGTGGTTTCTTTCGCTTTGTTTTTTTTTGTCTGTGTGCGTGACGACCCATTTGCCGGCCACCCATCACACCAAATAAGGATGTTATTAATCGGTGGCAAAATGTTTGAATTAAATGAACGAAACGAACGAGCTCGATCAGGAAACCCATTCCATTCGTTATTTTTGTTTCCTTCCCAGTGGAACGCGATACTTTTTCTCCGTAGGTAGATAATGGTTTTGCTTTTCTTCCACGCCCGAACGCTTGGCAAAAGTAGAAGAAAAAAAACGTTGTGAAGTAAATTTCCATCCCATCAGAAGTAAGTAAGTGTGCTGCTTTTGTTAGCATTTTAACTACTTAATCATATTTTGATGTTGTTTTTTTTTGCGGGGAACCGTTGGGCAGCAACTTGCCAACAATAACACCACCCACCGAAACCCATCGAGAAAAACGTTTAAATACCGTTTACGGGACGCAATTCTCTATTACACTTGCGGAATTTTTCGGGCGCTTTCAGTTCAAACAGAGCCCACGGGAAAGTTTATTTTCATCCCCGTTCGAATCATCCTACCCGGGCCGTGTAGGGGGAGATATTCGAATTTAATTGAAATGTATCTTACATTAGAGGGTCTCAGCGTCGCCGTTCCCATCCTCTTCCTCCTGTGTCTGATACACGAGCTTTTTTTAGGCGCAACAAATATTCTTCGGTTGAGTTACATCCTTCCCAAAATCGACATTCTGCAAATAAAAGGGAAAAGGGAGGAGGATGAGACGGCGGCTATGACGTCGACGAAGTTGCTGCGACGCATTTATATTACACAGGGCGTCTACGGTCGGTCATTACACCGTCGGAGATCCCTCTTTGCTGGGCAAAGCATTCGGAAAACGAATCGAGGGAGGATTTTGGTGTTGGGTATTAGAACGGGCGGGGAGATTTGCACCATCGCCAGCTCCCTGTTAGGCGGGTGGGCGGACGGGCAGACGAGCAGGTAGGCACAGATTACGAGCATGCGATGGGACTGATGCGAGAACTAAAAATAAACCGGAGTTGGAGCATAGATTCACAGTTTAAGGAATCGGCCCACTGATGCTTGCAACGCACCGAGGGTGTTCGGGAATAAGCGATGCGTGTGTGTGTTTGTTAGGGCTTAAGCTTTAAAAAGCTTCCGATTGATATGGGAAGATGTTGACGAAGGGATGATGAATACATGTACGCATTGAAGCGTTAAGACATGTATTTTCCACGTATAGGCGGCCAGGCTACCCTGCTTTTTGGGGCGTAATTTGAGCGACATTCAAGGAGAGTGTTTTCCGCAGTCTATTCATAAAAAAGATAGCCCAACAGAATGGTTCAAAATGTTTTGTGTTGGCGTGGCAAACGGGACACGTGTCATACAAACATTTCTAAATCTGGTAAATCCTTAAAAACCTTCTTCAATGTTAATAACCGTGCTTTCATCGTGCTTTATGCAAACTCAATCGATGGCAACACGCGAAATCTATTACCAGCTATATCAGCTCTCCACAAAACGACCACTTGAAGCCGTGCTGTCTTCAACCGAACAGCACCGCTGAAAACGGTTCCTGCAGGAGTTTCTTAATGCCGGTCGATTGACTCTAGCTTTCGGTGGCAGTCGATCGCACTCCGAATACCGAAACGGACTGCCACCACCATCACCACAAACGGTCGGTACATTTACTACCGTGATTCGCGACCATAAACCGCTTTAATGGGCTTGTAAAGGCTAACACACAAGGCAGCATGTTCGCGGGGTGGGGCTTCAGGGAAAAAAGGCACTACATGTAGCGCTAGCAAGCATTCACACACACACACATACCATCCAACGACGCTTGTGCGCTTGGGTCGACGGATTTAGCGAAGGAAATAAACAACAACAAAAAAAAAACACACACACACTTCGAAGGAATATTGTGCAAAGTTTTCTCCACGGGCCGGTTCTCGGTCTCGAGTCGCTGCTTGTCGAAGTTGTTCGATCGTGGGAGAACGATGAAAAGTGGGAAAGTTCCCACGGCCGATGGGCCACGAGGACAAGACACAAGAGTGGAGAAAGACAAGAAATAACACACAAAAAAAAGAAACCACACACTCGAACAAAACGGTGAGCAGAAACCATCATCGGAGGAGAAGCATAAATATTATTTTAATGCATACCAATAAAACGTAACATTTTATTAACGATCCCTGGCTGAAACGGCTGAATTGGATCGTTTTCATGCTCGAGTTTAATCATGCAAAGTTCTGGTGCGGCATGGGTCAAAACTTGCAACATTGCTTGGGTTATTTGCTATTGCACACAGAGGAGCTTTTCAGCCAGAACAAAAACGATAAAAAAATGTGCAATAAAATAAAAACTTCCATTTTATTCGCGCACCATGCAGAACATCATAATAGATTCCATTATGCACGCAAAAACCTTTCTTCGAGTGTCCGTCACAGCAGAAGCGGGCGCGACTGAACGACGAACTTTCATATCAATGTCAAGCTCGTTGAGGGAAAATCACAACTCGCACAGTGTGCTTCTAGCGGAAACCGGAAGCCACCGGACGCTGGCACTGCCGCTGCTACTGCTGCTGTTGATGATGATGATGATGATGGTTTGGAAAAGTGCAGCACGAGCACGGATGTAATGAGAAGTTGAGTACGATAATGCTCTTAGTGGCATTGGCAACGGATTCCGAACCTCCCGGGCACGGGAATGTGCACAAGTGCATTGTCCTACCGGTCGTCGACAGTTGTCGGCGGCTCGTCTTGACAATGCAATGCACACTGTTGAATCCGGCTCGAACCCAGCCCGAGCCAGTTGTCTTTGGAGCGGTTTTGTGTTTGTGGAAATCACAGGAAATGACAATCCTTTTCCACTGATTCGCTATTAGTTGTTGACATTTTACGCTTCCGCGCGTGCTGTTGTAGATCGGTTTATGACATTCGTCTCATCAGAACACCGCCCTCGTGACGGGCGGAAAACGGCTCAACCGTAAGCAACACGATAGGAGCCGTGTTCCCGAGCCGGAAAAGCGAAGCCGGCGTCCATCAAGCTGATTGAATATTTACCTCCATTTGTACACTCTTCCCCATCGCCGGTCGGGTGTACTTGCACAAGGCAACCGAGAGGGCAATTTAAATATTGAAGTCACGAAAAATCGATCATCTCGGTGGATTACATTTACCGCACCGCTCGCACCGACCATTAAGCCACCGCACCGAATGTCACTTTTTATCGGGCACCATGCGTCTCCATTCGGAGGTGGTGGGATAAAACACATCGCACACATGGGAGAGCGTGTGCGGTCTGGAATGGGGTCAGTTTTCATCCCTCGCCTTTATTGGTTATCGATTGGAGCCATTGAAATATTATCCCCCTATGGTAGAGAGCGCGTTCGGTTCGATTGTCGAGAAGCGGAAGCCGACAAGCTTAAGGTTCTTTTTTCCCCCATAACCCCGAATGTATATGTTAATAAGTTGTGTCTTACTTTTTCACTGTCCAGACCATCTACCGGACTGTGCGGTCAGTACATTTCTAATAAAATTTCACTCCCAACGATAGCCGAAGGGAATTAGTTGTACGACACTTACTATCGAGTAACGATTGAGCTAAGGATTAATTGGAATGTCACCGGACCAAAGCTCCGTCTGCAAAATGACGTAACGCGGCGGCAGTGGTGAAAGTTTCCCTACATTACTGCGCCATTCTCGACGCACAAATTCGTTGAAAAGAAAGAAAAAAAAACGACCCACGATGGCAAAATAATCGCAGCAAAGAACATTTTGTGGTGGGTTGATGAAAAAGCGTAAAGTACGGACCCAGCCGCACAAACTTTTGTTCACAGAACAACAGAACAAACAGAAAGAACGATGTGAGCGATGATGACCACATCATACCGGCGGGTTTCACATCCCACACCGGACCGAAGACGGGAGAAAAGTTTCCGTTTTTCATTGAAATTTTCGTTGAGCGTTTAATCTGCCCATCTTGCCCATCTTGCCCATCACGGGAGCGTCCGACATGGGCGTTTTATTTTTTGGATGGAAAGTTTTGCGTACGTGTTTCGTGGGTTCGTACATTCGCAACAAACCACAACCGGACGAACGTGATGGCATTGGCATTGGAGGAGCACATACTTTGGAAAGGAAGCTTCCCTCTTCAAAGGGTTTTTAAAAGGGCGTTGGGAGTGGGTTTGGTGTTGTGGTACCACCAACTTTCATCTTAAATGGTGCTTTATCTGTTTTTTTTGTGTTGCTTTGCTGTTGAAGCAGCCGTCGGAAGATGACTTTCTTGCAGCCAGAGTGCTAGCGTGCAAGAGGTTCATTTGTCTCCATTAGGCTCCATCAGCTTCAGGAGCTGGCGTGAACTGGCTCGGGAATCTTCGTTCTCTAACTGTTGCTGGTGGCGAAAATGGTTCGGTTGTAGATTTCTGTTTCCCTCACTGCGCTCGACCAAGAGGGACTCTCGACGGCCGCGTTGCTGATATTACAGGCGATACTGGTGTCTCCAAATGGTGCTATAAATCTGGTAATTTAACACCAATCGGGAGAGGGAGGCAGAGAGATAGAGAGATCGAACGACGGGGAGAGGGGGCGAATTGAAAGGCAGGTTGATCGAGTGTAAATGGATTATCGTTATGGGTGTTTAGATTCGCTTTCTTGCTACATCCTACCCACTTCGGAGTGATTTATGCTCCGTCCAGATAAGCTGCAACCACAAAACCCATAAAAATCAACCGCATGAGTTTTCCACGAAATTAGTACGTTTCTCTTCCAGTCACCCTTCGCGGTGTGCTTCTCTCCGGCGAGGCACTTTTCCACTGTCCGCAACAATAAATAGCGTTATTCGGTGCGTCCGGTGATGTACTTCATCAAATTAGTCGCAAGTACGGTTAAATATAATTTTCACCCCCGGTAGCAGCTTTTTTGAATGAATTTTCGGCAACATTTCGGGGTGTGGGCGATGTAACCAAAGGGAAAATTGTTAACATTCATCTGGCTCCTGTTGGCTTTTTGTTCTCTTCGTTCGTCAGCTGCCTCATCATGATTAACGCGGGCGCAAGGTGCGGAACGCCACTGTAGAGTGCGAGAGAGGGAGCGCCGCTCATCAGCAGGCCCTCGGGGGTAAATAATGAATTTCTGAGGAGGCCCCGTTCGCGTCGCTTCGACTCCCTCCCATCGAGCAGGGCTCGAACCAACCGAACATCGTCGCTTCGACCGGGTGCTATTCAACGGGACCGCAACAACATCCCGCCTTCCAGGGCGAGCTTTAACGACCGTCGACGAGGGGGCTGAAACACAAGGGGGCTGGCTGCTGGGGGCACAATGACGTTTTCTCATCGCTGCCGGAACGCTGGAACCGCCACAAGCTGCTTATGTGTGACAAGCGGCGGTGAAACACAACAAACCTGAACAAATAAAACAAGAAGAAGAAGAGAAAAAAAACCCTCAAGAACGTCTTTGACGGCTGCTGCTGTGGCGGCTACTGCTACTACTACTACTGCTGCTGCTGCTGCTGCCGTGACAGCGTGGTCAAACAATGCAGTGCTTTGTGTGGCAATCGGTGAATCGCGCAATCGAAAGCAGCGTGCTCAATGTTGTGACAATCAAATGGTGCAAAAAGTGAAAACTCGAAACGTGTAGACGGTGAACGACGGCAACCCATAATTCGA
>JXWZ01001091.1:0-11350 GCA_000956215.1 Anopheles farauti No. 4 | reverse complement strand
AATAAAATTAAGAAAGTGTATTAAAACGGAGCAAATCGCGACGCAAGTATCTTTAAAATTCTTTATAAAATCGGAAATCTTATGTATCAAAGAACCCTTTTGTTTTACAAACATTTCAGACGTTTGAGAATCCAGAAAAAATGTTTCAAAAATCATTCCCTGCTCCATTTCAAAGGCCGCACCCCTGTTTATGTATCATATTTTTACAGCTGAATTTTTCTGACTTATTTTTGGATATTTTGCAAAAAAAAAAACTTTAAGTTAATGTTCAGGCTACCACTAAAATATTATGAAAACTATTTTTGTAAAAAAAGTTTAAAAAAATGCATGATACAAGTTTTCATTGAACATTGCAGCATTACATTTCATTTCAAGCAACAGCATAGTCCTTTATTCGCCTATCTAAATGTGCAACAGTTTCGTGACAAAGAAACCACAATGATGACTATAACGACTCATTAGCATTGCATCGTGCGATACGATCCGGTAGATGAATTTCCAATTAATCGCCGCATTCGGACCAATCAACCCATTAACATGATTCTACGTGTCTTTTTACTGCCGCATCACTAACGATCATCAATGAAATACACCCCGCGTGCACCACCGTATCAAGAACATCGATTCAGCCAGCTCCTTCCGCTCCTTGAAATCAGCCTCGCGTCAAGCCTCGTATGCAAATCGACCAGAGAATGATAATTATTTTAATTGATTTAAAGATCAAAAGCCAAGACGCGAAACGTCCGCTCTCGCCCGTGGCTGACTCAGCGTCTCAATCGGTGTGTTGGTTGGGTGGATTTGAATTTTTTAGTAAATCCATCGAACTTGATCCGTGCGCAGCCTAATGCAGTGGCAACCGAACAACTCGCACCGAGCGGCTATGTTAATGGATATTGCACCATGGCTGGCGGTGGAATCATGTCACCGGCGCTAAGAACGTCACGGTTCCACCGCCAAACGAGCCACCCCAGCTGACAGGTTACAGTACAGGAACGACAGCGCACTGTCAACGTAGTACCATGGCCGTAAAACTAGATTCACAGCCGGTGGCGGTCTCTTATCAAACGGTTACAGCGCCCGCACTGCGGCCGGTGAGTAATTTTTCAATTATCGAATGCACTTAGCACATTGTAGAGCCTCCTCCAGGCCAGGCTGGCTCCTTACCACCGAGAGCTGGGAGTGTAGAATACGTTTGCATTAGAGAATCGATCGAACACCATTCAGAAAACTCCAGAAAAGCGGCTACGATACGAACAAAACATAAGCGCAAAATCTGAACGCAACTGCCTGGCAGAGTGACCCAACGGCATGGCGGTGTGGATTAAAAGGCTTGAACCGAGTGAATGGAACCCGGAATTCGACCTTTGGCAGCTGCAATGCAACTGCTTGTACCACGACGGTCAACAAGGGTGAATAATCGTGCGATACTCGACCCACTCGATGGTTTGCTACAACAGTAAATAAGTTTGAAGGCTTTACGAAATCGGATACCTATAAAAGTTGTTGGGTAATTTGTACCTTGTTGCAATTTTCAATTTAACGATGGATATTCTAAAAAATGTAGATGAGTTTATTTTAAAAGAAAAATATTTATTTTTTATTATTTATTTAAAATTATTTTTTTCTAGGATTATAATACAACTGGAACATAAATCATTAAAGCTCACAACTTTAAAAAGGAACAACACAAATATTGGAATACTATAATTTTCGCAGTTTTTCCTTAAAATAGAATAGTTGATGGGTAACTGTAAATATTTTTTGTTAATCATGGTTTATGCCAATATTGAACATAAAAGCCAAGTGGTTTTTGTTTGTATTAGCTAAAAAAACATCGTATTACATTGTAAGTTCAAAAAATCATTTAAGCACATAATAATGTATGGACTAAATGGATTTTATTTATTTTTGAATTTTGTTTTACCTTGACATTAACAAGATTTTATATCAGTTTATCAAAAATTTTGGAGTCTTTCGTAAAAAATAATAAAGTTTTTTTATTTATGTTTGGTGATATATTCTCTCTTATGTTATTATTATGTACTAATATTTGAATATATAATTTGCGTTTTGTTAATGTTCTTGAAAACGTCGTGGAGACTATTTTTAATTAAATTTCATTTTATTTCAATCGTGGTAGGATTCAAGGTTCCAAAGTCTGGCGTTGAGCTCCACGCAGGCTGTCAGAGAACATATAAACTTCTCAATGTTATACTCTCAAACGAGCCACTTCCAAGCTAACCAGCAAATGTAATTTCTCACGATCATTAAAATTGTCTACGAGCAATGCCAAAACCTCCAAACGAGAGTGATAAAAAAACGCATGTATGCTGCACCCTATCGATTGATATAAAAAAACACTTTATCGATCGTATATATTCCTTTTCATACTCACCAAAAACATGCGTTTCTGACACTCGGTGACAATTTGCGCCATACTTTCGCCACTCTGTGCGAGCAGCAAAATGTGCTCGAAACGGAACACACCCTGGTGCAGGAAAATAAAACCGCCCGTACTCGCCGCAGACGGTACTTAAATCCAATTTGGCGATCACTTGTTCTGTAGGAGCTGGGCCAGCAATTTATTACACTTTAAAACATGAAACATTTTAAACACAGCGCCCATTACCGATCTGTCCGACCGTATGTTCGTCCGCTGATCGATGTCCGTGGGCTTCAGTTTCCCGCGGAATCGTTTTCCTTCTTGTACTCTCACAGCTGTGCATTCCCGCGTAGTTTGAGGAGATTCTGTTTCCTTTCTTCCTTCCCCCATAGATCGGTTAAAGGCGTTCAGTTCATTTCATCCGAAGTCACTCTCCAGTTTGTAGCTAATTTGTATGTAAATCTCCACCAAACAGATCGATCTCGCTGCGGTCGACAACCGAAGGGTGCGTTAAACGAAAAGGGTGTGCAATTCATCGCGTCTCTCACACGATGACTAATGCCGTGCGTGCCCCAATCACGTACGCACGAGTGAAAAAAAGAAGAAAAAAAACATATCAGAAACATTTTAAATTGAATTAGGTCCAGAAGTCGTGCGCACCGTGGCACGGTTGATTAAAATATTTGCATGCCGAAAACGGTCTGTCACATTTCCGTAGCCCGAGCCACCATCTCCGGATCGCATTCCGCACCATTGCGGTTGATTAGTTTGCCACTCCGTGGATTGGCAACACGCTGCGCCAAACAGGGGTACGGTTCTCACCTCATGTCCTCAACAAGCTAAAGCAACTACACCCGGACCTGCTAGCTGGAAAACAAAGCTAGGAGGCTAGTTATATTTTAACAGAAAGACAAAAAAAAAGCAGCAACGAAACAGATAAACATCACGTTGCGTGTCGTGTCGAACAGCGTCTAAATACTTTTATATGCGCATAATTTATGATTTAATGCTTGCTCGAACGCTAGTTGGCTTGTACGAACGGGCACGGAACATTGGTCAGCGCATGCGCAGGCAGGCTCCGGCGACATTTCCGCCCATCTAGTGTTCCTTCCAACGAACTTACGTTCGTTAAAGTAAGGAACAGGAGAAAAAAAAACTGAACATAAAAACTCGTATGCAGTGACAGTGCGCCTAGTCGTGATTTACCTATTCCAATATCACTTATTTTCCCGTGCACCAGCTCGTCCCGAAAACAGCCTCCAATGTTCTACGGAGTCGCCGCGAGTGTGTTGGGATGTGAGACGAAGAACCATGAACATTGCTCAAACACATCATTCAACCACTGTTTCTGCCATGCTGTCCATCTGAAGTACCACCAGTGGGCAAGATCTTCAAAAAAAAAAAACTCAAACCTTCCATCGGTTCGCCTCTGTTGTACGCCTGCCAAGTCAACGCCTGTCGCAGCCAGCGCTAAAGCTCGCGATCATGACAGACAAATGGCGCCATTCCTATTCCCGCACCCCTTCCGACTTTATTAAAGTTGAATTAAATTAAGTGCGCGGCTTTGGCCAAATGTGTCCACGCACCAGCACGAAGCGTCTCCATTATGTCGTCTCCTTGAAGATGTCTGCAACGTTCGCACTGCACCGCTCGGCATGGGGCGGTTTTGCAAATCAAAAACGGCACGGATGCGGTGAAACAAACGATCGAATTGCGCGAACAAACGAAACGGGCTTTAGAGCAACACGAATAGAGTTATTACGCAGCGTAATGGAGATTTTTTTTTTTTTTTACATTCGAAACCGTCCGCGACTGAGCCTGGCGCATGTCCGAATGTCCTCCGGGCGCGGGCCGGCCGGCACAATTAGTGTCTTTCGATTGCACGCAACGCGACGGGTTGGAGTTTTCAATGAGACTGAATGTTTAATTACTACGCCTCGCTGGTAACGCCAGCGGCAGAAAGCAGTTTTTCTTGCGTCGTTTGAATCGGGAGAGCGGGGATCAAACAGAAGGAACGGAAAAAATTACTGGCTGTACTTATTAATACCCATAACGATGAGGGATCGAATCAAGAAAAAGCTTCGAGGCTTGCTGAAAGCCACCATACCGCTTGCGAGCAATAATTAATATTCCTATTTATCTTGCCAATTTTGTAACATTTTGCCTAAGGATTGCGTTTCTTTATCGTGTAATGTCCCTTCTTCCGTCCATAATTAATGTACCCTTAACATTGCATTGCATCGAGCAAAGCGTCACGTTCTATCGCCGGACAACGGATCACGATCTCTGGCCACCGCAGCAAAAAAAAACGAACGCCAGAACAATCGTGGAATATTTTCCATCCCATGACCTCCGAGAACTCCGGACCAGTGTTATCTTTTTGGCGATTTCTCCGGTAAAATTCTCTGCTGTGTACCACGATGGGTCCTCGTAGCTAGAGGGCATCTTAGAAGAAAAAACCTAACGGCGTTTCATGCGATAACACTTCGATGCCACCCGGCAGCGTGGACACGGACACAAACAGCCGATGTACTTTCTTCTTAACCTGACCGGGTAGGTTCAACGTTGGTTCAATGAATATTCAATCCAACGAACGATCGGTTATCAACCTTCGCTGGAGCATCACAGCGCTGCAAGTCGCTTCATTACCATCGATTAGCTCGTAATCGGCTGTAAACGTTATGACAACGCTGGCACGGTGTTCTGTTGGTTTCTACTGGCGGGTTGTAGGAGACCGTTCGAAATCTCCAAGAGGACGGTTTTAATCGATTCGGCTCGTACGCAGAGTCTGAGAGATATTTCTCGACCCGATGTCATTAATTTACTGCTTATTTATACACTTTTTTAAGAGTGTTGGGTGATTTTTCAAAAGATTTTTAAAATCGTTTAAATTATAATGAGGCCTGTAACGCAATGATTGTATGATTTTTTATACTTAAAAAAAATATATTTCCCCTGGAAACAATATGTTAAACTCAACAAGTACATTAGAAAATAGTACAATATTCAGTATTTAAACAGTCCAAATGAATAGTAAACAATAAAAACGCGGAAATGGACTACCTTATTCACCATTTACTACAGTTACCGCACCCACACCGACACCGACGCTAAGGGAAAAGGTATCTCGAATTGTAATGTCACTCAACCCGTCATTCCAATGTCCATAGGTGGATCGATGGTATGCGTCCGGATTCCTATCCTGAAAGCAACCACAACCTGCAACCAGGCTGGTGAACGGTGAAGGAGAAATAAAAACGCTTCCCTCGTCCGATGAAGCTGGACAACCAGAAAAAAAAGTTATAGAAAAAAAACAACAACAAATACCGCCAGCATAAGCAGCACCGGTACTCGAAATTCGATCAGGAAAAAGATAATTTCGTCCTCATGCCGGTCCAGCTTCCACCGCATGCGCCCGCGGCACCCCCTCGACTTGCGCGCCCATAATTATGCTCTCGTGACTATTTAAGAGTGGTCCGAATGAATGAATGAACAAACAACCTACCCCCTTACCCTCCCCAACCCTGCAACCCGGTCAAAACCGGGCCGCCGGGAGGGACACATTTTTATGATAATGCCAAATTAGAGCCGGACAAGTGTCGTCGTCGGATTGCTTGCGAATTGCGCCGGCCCCGCTCGGGTTGGCTTCGATCAGTGCGATAAGATTCGGCACGATGTGAGCAACGATGCGATTGGTATTCGGAATCATGGGAGTATTAAATAACCATACGAATAATACATGTTTTTTCGTTAAGCAGGTGAGGAAGATTCTTTGTCTATACTTTGTCAATATTTTTACTCTTTGATAAAAATAATATAATATACTTTGTTGCAAGGATAAAAAGATTTAAAAAAAACAACAAAATAAATATAGTATTAAAATGTGCTCAAGCGAAAGCAGAAGTGACCGTTTTTTTGTATCTTGCACGATCACTTCGAAGCTCACGGGCAGGATCTCACGCGACGAGTTTCGTTGGATCGTAGAGAGCGAATTCGTTGTTACGATCCCGCTAAGAGAGATCATGGATCCGTTTAACGGATTGGAGACGGAACTCAGCGCTCATTCTCTTGTGCAAAGAAAGGTTTAATGCTGAAGCTCTCGCTGAACTTGAAGCTCGTTATCGTACGAAGAATAACGATGAAAGTGAAATTCGTATTCTGAAGAGGAACGAGCTACGTTCAAGGAGCACGATTTAGTGATGTTTAGATGAATATATTAGCTCTTTAATTATTTTTTTTTTGTTATCTAGTCACTTGCTTGAATATTATGTTACTCCTTTGTTTGGTACACATTTGCCCTAATTTAGATTCGCTGTCGATTCCGGTTGACTAATCACTTGTCCAAACGAGAGGAGGGACAAAAAATCGCAAACCCAACCCAAACCAACCAGTAGCACGGCAATCCACCGAAATGTCCTGCTGCGATGTGTTCGCTGATTTATTTCCGCTGTGTTGCTTTTGATGATCTTTTCACCGAATCGCCGAATCACCGCGGGAGCGATCGGTTTGAAACGCACGAAGACGCCTGGAACGTGGCGGGCTGTGTTGCTATCGGCTTTATGGTGTATTACTGCCACACGCGGCTACTGTTTCCTACAATAAACCATAATCGAGAGCCCTTAAAACGTTCATAAATCTCGCAACAACCAGAGCGCGGCGCACCGGTCGCACTGTGGGGGATAGGCAGGGCCCTACGCGCAAACTAATAATTTACCCGTACAAAAGTCATTTTCGATTGATGGCTTTTCATTGGGTCATTTCAGCGGTTGTCTGCAGTCTGGCTTTTATAATAATATAAAACAATCACCGCGTTGGGTACGAAATCTGCGAAAGGGCTACCAAATTTCCCAGCGTTCGCCGCGTAGCGCCACCCAAGAGGGCACAGCATGGGAGCTTCGCCATCGCGAACGATCGATCGGATCGGGCTGCGATCGGCTGCGGATGCAATCAATCGTACGCGTACGAGTACGCTTCACCCGGGACATACTTACGCAGGATGTCGTACGTACAACCCAGTTCGTTCGCAGTAAGCGACCAACGCGATCCAGGCCCAAAACCGTCCGCCGGCGTAGCTTAATTGATTTATTTGCTACAGTTTGCAATGGGCGGTGGGGCACGCTGGCAAATTATACACTCACCAGCGTACGAGTAATTGACGATTGTGCTAGTGCAGTTAAGTTTTATGGCACTTTGTGGATCGTGGAACGTTCGCAAGAGCTCCAAATTACCGGCTATGAAGACATTAGGGTGTGCAACCGATCATGCTCACGGGCATCACCGGGCAATAGCAATCTTCGAGCTCACGTCCCGGGCAGCTGATGTCCTAGCGCGACGGCCGCCGGGCGGGCCAGCGAAGGAGTTTTTAAATTATTTAGTTTTGCATTCATTAGCTGCTGGTGGTGAAAAGGAAAGCACCAGAGAAAAGGGCCACACCGGGCGATCCAGCCCAATCCAGCACCGGTTGTACGTTCGTGTCTGTTATAATCAATTTACAACCAATCTTTTCTGCTGCCCAGATTGCGTTCGGACGAAACGTGCGTCTATGAAAATACTTTTACGATTACCGTAACGCAATGTAGCGCTTCAAGCGCCAACCTCATGCAGTGCCCTGCTTCAACGTGTTCCGTCGCATTATCCCACGCAGTCACCCAACCATCGACAGTTTTACGACAAATCAATTAGTTTATGGTGTAAAGCAGCACTCCCATGCGCCTTCTGTGCCGTACCGTGTGTTTAACTATCAAAAAGCAAACAAGAAACCCATTCAGTAGGGAACAAAAAGAAATATTTACATCCCTCAGCCTTCGATACCGCCCGAGTAGCCTCCCTTCAAGAGGCTTTTGTTGTCGAAGTTTATCTATCGGATGCATTACACACCCTCACGGGAGTTCGTTTATTTGGTGTTTGTCGTGTGAACGTATGAAAATTGAAATTTTGTCATACAACGGGCAACGATAGACTTTCCGCAAGCGACGAACCCCCGGCTCGGTGTTTTACAAATCACAAATAAAATGCTCATTTCCACTCGCGGTTCACGTTTTGTGCGTGGCACAACACTGCAGACCTAAACTGTCAAGTGTCTGTTAATCCCTCGACCGCAAAAGTGATCGCGGAATTTATTGATCCTATAAATTGCGCACCAGTTTGTTGGCGAACCCGGCGTTGCGTTGAGATTGCGTTTCGGGCGCATCCCAATAATATCGTCCGCCTTACCCCGCGTCCATTCCCAAGGGAGGTCCTGGGCGGGTTTGGTTGTAGTCGCGTTTTTTTCTCTCCCCCTTCCCCGTGCAAACCGTTTATTCAACCGCGTGTCGAATATCTGGTACATTTACCATCACTCAGCATCGCTAAAGAGCTCGACGGTCATCGAAACGGCCACAACGCCGGTGGTCCGGCTCGATCGTATGGTTGCCCAAAACTGTGCTGAACCTTTCTGCGTTTCTGTGTGTGCCATTTTGTGCCGTGATGTTCCCTGTCGGTTGGACGCCGGGCGCGTGTGGTTCTCTCCCAGCTTCGTCGATTTTCGCTTTCCCTGATGCCCCATTCTGCCCCTGGGAGTTTTGGGGGATGGTGCGATTTTTGTTGTTTTTTTTTTTTTACTTTTTCGATACAGCGCAGCGTTCATTTACGCCCGAGCTTCGAGCGACGAATTTTCGTGTGCATCTCAGGTGTGTATGTGTTCGGGTGATTTTTTTTCACTGCCCTCCTACTGCAACTCATGAAACGTTTATTGTTATTGATATTTCTGTTCGCACGACTAAACTACGCGAAGGCGATCGGGAGGCCTTCCTGTGGTCATTCCATCAAAAACGGTTTGCGGAACACGAAGGGGGCAACGATTACCCGACCGACTGGCTCCAGACAAATCACATGTCCAACGCAGCAGACACAACCGTGGCGCATCGGTGTCGACGGACGGAACCACCGTGCGAGCGGCCTCAGAGCGAAAAGGTGAAAAAACAATTAAAGATACGCTACAAACCGAACGGCATTACTGTTAACCAACTGTTAATGTTCATGCGGGGCAATCGGTGCGGTTCGTTTTATTGGACCTTTTGAACCACGGCATTACGCTAACGATGCACAATTATTCGGTTTGATTATTTTTATGAGCCACTCACCGGTGAATGGGTGGGTAACATGGCCGATACTGGCTGTTAGCTGGTGGATTGTAATTTTCGATCTGAATTCTGTAGGAAACGAGAAAATTTAGATTAACTTTGATCATTTTTTTTTCGATTACATTCGGATGCCTGTTAAAGTCATGAAATTTTGATTTGAAATTATTTTTTTTCGTTTATTAAAAAAAACCAAATTGATTGTAGAATGTAATGATATTATTTGCCAAAAAAAACAATACTTTAACACTCACATGACTATACTTTAAAATTGAACTCTGAGAGTTTTTGTAAAAAATGCCTTCCCATCGGTAAATAAAAACCCTTAAAATATAATCTTGAACGTATTTATTATCCCATTCCACAAGTGTAACACACCAAAATGACACTCTCATTGTCGCTTTAATCGCTTTAATCAAAACGTTCGTAAGTGAAATCGAGCAGCAACAACAGCCGCCAAAAATAATGGCACAATAACACCAACGCGCTTGCCGGTTGGTGTAAGTTTGCGCTTCTAGTGGCGACGCTTTAACTTAATTAAGTCATGATCTTGTTTTCTTCGTTTTATTTTGCAACTTGCCAGTTTTGGCTGACACCAGGAAGAAAACTCAAGGTACAGATAATAACAGCAAAAGAAAAACGAGTGGCTCCGGTGTATTCAACACCTGGAGGGAATCGTGCCGAGCCTGGTCGCTCTGTTTGCGCGCTTTTGCCAATGCTCAGTGAGTTTGTCACCTCGGTAAACCGTTTATCATGACCCACAGTGGATTCGCATGGATTTCGAATGTACACAAAATCACACAAGGATGATTGAACTTGACAAAATTCGTTTGAATTTCTTTAAATCAATTCGAAACGTTATGGGTTCAATTTAAAAATAATCATTTCAAAGGAAAAAACAAGGCAATGGAAATGAAAACAAACATTGAAAAACTCTACAAATTTTATAAGGATTCAATAAATAACAGTTTGCGTCAAATAAAACAGCTACGAAAAAATGTGTTTTTATTTGTTTGAAAAATACCAATATTTTTCCATGTCGCCAAGAACCGTAATCAACTCCCAAATGTAATGCTCGTTCAAGCTCAGCTCATGCTCACATGCGTTAGGCTGCTCACCCCGTGACTACCGAACGAACCGACATTGGCGGCACTGTTTGCTTTCATATGCAAATTACACAACTGCTGAACCACTTGCCAACAACATCGGCAGTACCTTCGAGCACGAGTTCCACCGATGTTGGCGACACTTTACAGCCCGTCTTCAAACGCTGCGAGGCTCGGGGGACTTTCTCAGCCGAGGACCCGCAGCCCGGAGGCAGGGGAATTGGAACGGGGATAATTGAATTAATTATGATTAAAAACCAACCAACTGTGCCCCCGTTTCTTTCTTCTTTTTTTTTTTTTTGCCCACCATGATGCCGGCCATGCCGGGGTGACCAAATCGGAGCAACGCCATGTAAGAGGAAAAACAAAAAAACCCACATGAACGATACAGAACTTTGCAACCTGCGACACTTCGTTTTCTCTTCGTGACGGCGCGATCAGCATCCTAATTAACGAATCACGAAGGCTTCGGTCTTAGGTTGTTTCGATCCTCTGATTCGCGCTGGGATAGTTTAAATCAAACATAAGAAAAAACGGTTCCATCGCCACGGAAAGCTTCTGCACGCCAGTGCTACACTATCTCGTTACTGCCACCCTAAACAACACAGCCCCGGACTAATCAAGTCGCAACACGCCACATCACGGGATCGATTTATTGCGCGTGCACAACAGGCTCCACCACGGGGGCCTCCCACTGTCCACCATTCAGTGGAGGTCACCCGTTTTGGGGCCTCCGAGATCCG
>JXWZ01001089.1:0-11389 GCA_000956215.1 Anopheles farauti No. 4 | reverse complement strand
GGGGTCAGGATCGGATGGGACGGGGAAAGAGGATGATGATGATTTTTATTCGCAATTTGACTCTCGGAACATGGAACGTTTGGTTTTTTGTTTTTTTTTTTGACTAGGGGTTTATTGTTTGCTCGGTCGGGGCTCGGACTCGAGTCGCAAATCGACCTTTCGATCATCATATCACCGTGGATCTCAGCCCTCTCCCCCCGCCCTCCCCTTTCCCCTTCGTCACCCCTTCTCCCAAACCGCTCCGTTCGTGCGTGTCAGTTGCAACTCAATCGAAACTGATAGACATCAACCAATCAGTGAAATGGCCATGGGAAAGCGAGTGTCCAAAATTTCGTCCTCTACTATTACGAGGTCCATTTAATGCGTTCCGGATTGTGCGTGTGTGGTTGTGCGTTTTCTTGGACGTGAAAATCGATTTAGTTAAAGTGTGAAGGCGGGCGCGGATGGGGGGTAGGGTCCGGAGCCTTTTTATTTGCCGAAAGAAAGTTTTTTTTTTACCCCGGGCCGCTTCCTTTGCGGGATGAGTCGGCAAAGTGTTTTTCGGTCGAGTTTGATGATTTTATTCCGTAAAATATTCAACACGCAGCAGCGCAACCCAGGGCGTCGGCTGGGGAATCGGTGGATGGGACCGGTTCGGCTTGGGAATTTTCCGAAACCGCCCGAGTTTTCAACCCACACACGCGCGGGGGAAAAAAAAAGAAAGAAGAAAAAAAACGCAACTTCTTGTTTCAAATTTCGTACCGGCGGTGGACGGACGCGTCCCGCCCCGCGCCCAGTTGCCTTACTGCCATTTTAATACCACGCGCAAACCCTTTCCCCGGGGGCCGCGCCGCTTTCTATATTCCGTGCGGTTTTTGAAAAAGCGAAACCCCGACCCGCCCACCCTCCCACCCGTCGGCCGTAATTGTGTGTCAACTTCGCCGAAATGTGTGCGGCTGGCGACCGTAATCTGGGCACAAATCGCATTGATAGCGAATCAAATAATCAGCCGATGATATTGTATAAATTATGCCGGTTGCCATGCGGCGGACGGTACTTATCGGGTTACCGGGTAACAACAGCGCCGAAATCGATGCGAGAAACGGGTTGCAAACCGCATTTTTCGATCACGACAGTATCAGCGATTGGGTGCGGTTGAGTATTTTTGTCGGTAAAATATCTCATCACCTGGATTGTGATACCGCCCCGAAAAGGAACCCATTTTAAAGCGCACAGAAAAGAAACCAAAGTATCGAACAATGTCGCCTGCGTGTATGCAGCACGCAGAACGCGAGATGTTGCCTTTCGGAGCTTTTTTTTTCGAAAATCCCCCGAGCTTTGACAGATGAAGCGGAAGAAAGACAAAAACAAAGCGCCGAATCAAAACAAACTGGTGCGCGTCGGAAACGCACATCGGTGTCGTCGTTTGCTGCGCTAATTTCGCAAAATTATGTGATTAATCTGAGCGAAACGGGTCGGTGAAGTGTTTTTTTAAGTTCGCAGATAAAACGATACCGCCATAAATCGTTCAATTTTGCAATAATCACGCATTAATGAAGAGTTGTTTTGGTTGTCAAAGTGCATGAGTGCTCGAATTAGTTTTTTTTTATTTTTTTTTTTTAATTCAGAATTTTCAAACAGTTCTAGACATTGAGGATTTCCTAATAATCCTTGAAAATTTTTGTTCTGCTTCGCTAATCGGAACGATCAAACCACTTCAACAGCAACCGGAAATCAAATCCACCAAATCCACTTTATCGGTGCGTTCAATCAACGCACCACAGATTCACACCCCACAAAAAAAAACCTTTCATGGCTGCACCGTTCGATAGGCTCGTGAATGGGGGGGTTTTATGCGTTATTGAAAATCCGAACCCAGCGCAGCCTACTGCAACGCGGCCCGAACAGACGATCAATCATCGCAACAAACTGCAAAACACCGAACCGCACCGGGCCGCGGCCTGTCAAGGTTCGCGCATTTTCACGGCTCCCCACGCAAATTCTCCACGTTGGTTTTAATATTGAAAAAGCACCGATCGCTCTAACCGCTCCCTTAGCACCTTGTTGGTATTTCTCTCCCTAGTTTTGCTTTTTTTTCTCCACCTTAGACACTGCCTTTTCGGAAGTGTTTATTTTGATTGATGTTTGACAGTTCGTTTTGCGTATTTCACCGCTTGGGAAAGCGCACCCTGGCGGCGGCACGTCCCAAACCCGTTCGACACGGGCTGATTCGGCTTTCAAAAGGTGTTTCCAATAGACATGCTAGTGGCACCTATTTCGAGTGTTTGCTTTGATGACTCCTATGGCGCCTGAATGTAGACAATGCACTTGGAGTAGACCATTTTGAACAATTCAATTAAATGTTATAAAAGCTACTGTTGGGTCAAATTCACTACCCGTTAGCTCGTTGGTTGAAAGAAAACCCGAGTACATTTCGAGAAGTGACATTTTTTTATTAAATCCATCTCGTGTGCTAGTGTTTCGATACATATTGCCGACATTTAGGCGTTTTTTGTCACCAACAGCTACTGATACGCATTTTCTCTCCCCTGTTTTATAACACAAGTTTCTACTCATTTCAACAAATAGACCGAAATGTGTAAAACATAATTAAAAGAAGAAAAAACATTTTCCCTCTCCAAATTATAAGCACCGAATAAAATGGATTGAAACAAGAGTGCGCTACAAAAAAAAAAGAAGGTCAGCTATCAAATTGTGCCCAACTTGAATGTACACGTGTTGAACAACGCGGTTTTCTGACCGAGCGAGTAGAAAAACACGCCTGAAATACTCATCCGGAATCATAACCTAAATGAACGTTCCAATGTTGCTAAAACAAAACACAAAAAACAAAACAAAAACGTACCGAACCACAACACACGCGTACAAAGAAAAGGACTCTAATGATTGTGAAACACGCAGGCCACGATGTCTGTTTGCAGTTTGCCGGATTTCAATTCCAGCCCAGCCCAGTGGCTGATTGGACGCCGGCTGGAAAGGAAGGAAGATTTAAAACCAAGAGCATGGCACACAAAAAAAAAACAAAACAAAAAAACATGTTCCGTCCCGAAGCATCCTTCCGACCTTTTCATTCATTCCGATTACCCGCAACGGGCCCCGGTGTTTTTCCACCCCCTCGCCGATTCGCCCAAAACAAGTTGGCCGAGCTGCTGCGTTAATGACATCCACACTGTCAACGCTGGCGAGCCGAGACATAATTTCCTCCCGTAGCGCTGGGACGGTTTTAAAAGCTTTTGTGGTGTGCCACTTTCAAAGGCGGTGGCTTTAACGTTCAAGCGTCGCCCGCCTTTCCGCGATCTGCCCCCAGCTTGAAAGAGCGTCTTCCAGCAATGGCTAATTCCAGTGGCCCATTCAAATCTAATATCAATAGGGAACGGCGAGCAAAACCCGTCCGTCATTTCGCCTGCCGGGCTCGAGGAAATGCTCTTATCTCGAGTCTCGTAAAAAAACGGACGGGGTACGATTTCGGTGTCAAGGGAGGAATGAGAGGGGGAGGGGGGAGCAGAAGGTTATAAAATTCACCACACCCGGGCGAGGCACCCAGCGCACACCCGGTCTAATTGCAGAACCCGATTCCTAATCAGGGGGCAGGGTTTTTCGGGTGTAGTGTTACGCTCAGCCCACTGGCGACGGGAGGCAGCCGGAACCGAGCGGCGAGATAACAATTAGCCCTCGCCCGGACCGGGTTCTTCCAGCAGCCAGCAGCACAACGCACGGCCCTGTCGTTAAGCAGTACCGCTGCGCCGTGATTTGTAACCGAAAGCCATTAAACCACGTATGACGCTCGGGGAGAGCGCGAGACCATTCCGACCATTGTACTTATGGCCGCTCCACCGAAGCGGCTGGTAATGAACCGGATTTACGGTGGTTTCGCTGGTTGGTTCGGTCACGCCGAGTAAGCTATTGCATCTTAATCAGGTAATTTGTGGCAGAAAATCAACCTTCATAAGGTAATTTGTGGGGCCTCACGGGACGCCCGCAGGTGTATCATTCATATGACCGAATGTTTAAAAACAGTAACGATATTTTGCTTTAATAAAGAGACATATACATATTACGATCGATAATGTATATTTTTATAGGGTTTTCGGTGTTTTTGTTCTCCATTTTTTAACTAACTATAGCTCGGTTTAACTATTCGATCTTTGTCAGTAATATTGCATACTTTTAGGCTGAATTTGGCTATATATGTTTTTTTTATTAATTAATTCGATTAAATGAAAAAAGTCGACGAATTTTTTTATTTTATGATATTCCCTACCTTTGTAATTTATATATTTTTTTAAATCTGTTTTATTCACTAGCTCAAGCTATGTATGTAGTTTCTGTTTGCATTCGCCGTAGTTTCTGTTTGCATTTGCACCAAATTGCATTCTTGCGTTAGGTTGGTTGGAGAAATTTTACGCCCGAAAGTATGCATTTTTTGTAATCGCCTTTTTTCGTTATATTGCAGACTTTTAGGCTGAATATGACTGTATTTGTTTTTTTATTAATTGAAAATAAAATGCATTTTATTAAGTAATTCCATTTCGAATTTATTTATTTGTACATTTCATGTTATTTTATGTTAGGTTGGGCACCTTTTAAATTTGAAATTAAAACAAAAATTGTTTTATTTACTAGCTCAAGCTATGTACGTAGTTTTTGTTTTGTTTAGGCTGGTTGGAGAAATGTTACGCCCAAAAGTATGCATTTTGCATTCTACAATAAAAAATAGTTTACCTTTTATATCAATATTCAAACATTTTTTTCCGTTTAGACGTGAAAAATCCTCTCCGGTGCGGAACAAGTATTTGCAACAGTATTCAATTTGAAGAAATGTTCACTTACGCCCCCAGTGAGCGATGTTCTTTCATCTCCACGTTCAATTTAACCGTTTTTTTTGCACTAAAAACGCAGTTGGAAATAAAGAAAAAAGAAGACTGCTTCGTTAGGCCACGATTGTGTGGCGTCGCATGGCAAGCGAACGCATACAATCCATCTTCGCGTGGTTTGTTGGCCGTTGTAACTTCATTTGCCCGCCATTCATTGACTCGCCGTGGGTGTGGGTCTTTTTTTTCTCTCTCTCTCCTGCGCCGTTTTATATTACGCCACGGTGCTCTGTGCATGGGGCGAGATATACTCTCGCACACACACACACACACATATGGGGAAAATGTAGTACCCTTCGCTTCTTCAAGCGCTTCCCAGCGAGCGTGTATCCGGTTTGGAGTTATTTATAAAATCTGCTCCACGCTATTGGATTTGTTTCCCGACGGTTGGCGCGTCGCGCCTTGCGTGGGCGGCTGAAAATTGGCTCCGGCACCGGTGGCGGACGCTTTTCCCGGAAAGATATCGAGATGGCGCGCTGAATGGAGCCGCGCCGCACGGCAAGCACGCGAGGCAAATAACACGCGGTGCGAAAAAGGTTACCGAGATGTTTGATTTTTGGTAAAAGGTTCCAGGTAATGGTGGAGGAGGATTTCTTTTTTTTTTTTTGCCAATAAATACAGTATCGATTTTGCATTTAGCTTCGATGCGCAGTTCCAAATAGTATGCGAATATTTCGCAGGTTTTAAATGGAAAACCAAACACACAGCCAGCGTAAACATTGAAACAGTGTAAAATGTAATTAAAATCAAACATCCGTGATAGAAACGCGTTTTGTAATGCACCCGTTTTTCGCTGCTTTTGCAGCGAAATATTCAGCCCATTTTTATTCCGTTCTCGCTTTCTCCACTATTTGCCCCCGTTTTATTTATCTCCTCCGACTAGCTCGAAAATATTATTGTACAACAAAACAAAAAAAAATTACCAAAACGTACACAAAAATCTCCACACCGTGGTGTTTCCCGAGCCCTTCCGGCACGATCCCGCGAGGTTGCTTGAAATTCCTCACTTCAACTCAAATTTTCGCAGCGTAATTGAATTACGACCGAGCAACTAGCAAATAGTATGCCGCGAATGAATTAGGTAGATAGACGCGTACTCACCGAGAGCATAAAACAAAAGAGGAAAATAACACAGATACTGGAGCGTGAGAGAGAGGGAGAGAGAGTGGGAGATAGCATAAAAAAAACACACCCGGAGATTGGTGATTCAACACGTACCCTCGGAGGCTCGCGCACGTTCGCCCATTTTTCCTTCGTGGTGTTTCGTTTGTTTTTTTTTTCGCTATATTATTCGACTGTTTCGAACAGGACGAGCGCGAAATGAGTTTTCCTTCTGCTGCCCCCTCTCCCCTTTCTCTCTCTCCCTCTCCCTCTCCCTCCTCCTTGGCGGTGGCCGTGGGCTGCCAAATGGGCGCAGATGGATAAAACAAACAAAACCGAATGCGAGCATGCGGCTGCTGCCTGGTTGATTTTTACCCGAGCCTGATTGAAATTCAGGCGCGTTTGATGATTGCGTTTTGAAACGTTCGCACTGACACGCCGCGTGCTGCAGAGGGGAGTAGGATAGGGAGGGAGGGGGAAAGAGGAGCGGGTTAGAAGAGATGGAGCAGCAGTCTGGGCCCTGCTCTAGGCGGAATCCTTTCATCGGCGGATGTCTTTGTTAGATTTAATTAAACGTGGTTATGAAAGATGAAAACCTGATCCGGGAGATAAATCTGGGAAAATGGTGGCTTTAAATGCTGAGGGGAACACTTTTCTGGCCGAAAAAAGGCGTTTTTATAGCAAGCATTATGGCATCTGGAAAACCAACCAAAAACGACCCGCTTTTTATTTTATTTGTCATTCAACTTGTCACTATACGAATAATAGTTTTAATTTACTTTAATTTTTTAAATTAATGTGAAATAACCACTCTATTTTCAGGGTTAATTCAGGGTTAAACCGAATCGAAAATGGGCAATCTTTCGCCTACACGTATGCAATATGCACAACACCATTAAATTTCGATTTTACCCTACGCGTTAAAAGGGCGTAAATAAGCTGCTTTTCTCATTGTAAAACCCGACCAAACTTTTGTGCGATGGAATGATTTTGTTTGTGACATTCACCCTACCGAACACACGTATGCTTGCTGACCGTGTGTTTCGTGATGGCATGGAAACGGATTTTATAGCCCGAGAGTGGAGCGAAACGTGTGCGAATAGGCGGACAGGTATTCGGTTTTCCACTCGAGGTGGAAGCAACACAGCACGGGATGCAACAAGTACGGCCCTGCACCGAACGCAGGGCTTGGCACTTGTCCCAACACGGTTTGCCAATCCCCATCGCTGCATAGCTGCAACGGGAGAGATGTATTCACTTGCACTGCTTGAGGCCTCCCCCAACACGAGGCAATTTATAATTCTGTCCCGGGTGGAGGGAGATTTGTGAATTTTTGTTTCAGGCCAACTCGCCTACCCCAAGTGAAACCATGGGGAGTGGCGGGGGGGGGGGGAGGCAGAGCAGAGAAAGTCCATTAGTCTCAGCCGACGCTTCCTGTACCCGAATGCGCCGGGATGGTTACTTAATTTAGCTTACACAAATCGTCTACAAATGGTGCTCTGGGTCGACCGAGTTTTTTTGTTTTTTGTTTTTTTTTGTTTTGTGGCGATTTGTGCCTTCCATCGTACGGCCCGGATCGGGACGCGGGGCCCAATGCGGGAAGGTGACAGAATTAGAAGGATACACTTTAAGTTTGGCGAGCGTTGCCCGACCATGAGGGCGTGTGTGGTTGGGCGAAAATATCTCTTTCGCACTCGATGCAGCCGTTGAGCACGGGCCGTGAGTAGCAAATTTTTCAACTTTCCCCCCATCCCACCAACCGTCACCGTTCCTACTCGAAAGGAGCGGCACCAACACCATCATGATCTATAAATTAAAGTCAGAAAGTGAAAACAGCTTTCAGGTCGTAATTCTTTATCAGCCCTTATCCATCCGGGACCCGGTTCCCTTTGCGGGTTGCGAGTTGTTCCGTGCTTCCGTTCGAATGCCATTACGCTCGGGAGTCCGGGTGCGCCCGGGAGTAACACCACGCACCGGAGCGCACCGGGAAGATATTTATTACATTCCTGTGCAGCAACGCGGCTCACACAAACGGTGGTGGCATCAACAAAGCCACACACAAAAACAAAAAACAAATGAACAAAAAAATCAATCGCTGGCAACATTCAACCGTGCTTTTTTTTTTGGACCCCGAGAACATGTACGTGCACCAAAAAACCCCCCTCCCGACCCGGGATTTCGGGTTTCCCCAACCCTGTTTTGTTTCATTTAATTGACTCGTTTTGCAGGAAACGGATTTTCGTCCGGCAATTTCAATCGTCATTCTGGGCTGGAACGAGAATCGGGCTGAGGTGGCTTATTCGGTGACGTTTCGCACAAATTTTACACCCCGAAGCGCACGGTGAGCATTGAAAGGAAATTTTTTTATCAGTGCGAGATTTACGACCCCCATTGCATACCTTCAGGCGTGCAGGGGATTTAGCCAAGCCACAAACCAAAAACATTAACAAATCTTGTTTCATGTTGGGATCCTTATCTTTCAGGTTGAATAAATGCAAATCTTTTCTAAGAAGTTAACGAGATTGTTTTTTTTATTCTAAATTAAACTTCTATGTTTTATTTTATTTTATAGTTCTATTAAAAATATTAACTAAATAAATTTTGCCTTTTTTCTTTTACCATCTCTGCGATATTTTTGGAAGCTTTGCCTGTTAAAAACCTCTTCTTGTACACAAAATGCTCTTAAAGCGATTATGTTGTGCCGCGTAAATTTAATTTTATTTTAACTGCTGCTACAAACAGCCACAACACACAGCGCTGGTCATAATCGCATCTGTCATAGCGTGAAAAATCCATTTTTAGATGGCTCCCAAAAACTGGCGCTCCATACGGGGCGGGGTTGAATAAATTTAATATGTTTGATTTTGCAGCCACCGTCTCATCCGCATTCTGCGGACTTCTTCTCCCGGCTAGCTGTGGGCGGGATGGGGAGCGTTTACGACGCAAACGATGTGCAACATTGTGCGTATTTTGTACGTGTATTCTTTTTTTTATGTGTATGAGTATATGTTTGAAGCCTAGCCTTTAGTTGGGTGGGACAAAAGCAACCCTTGCGTTCATTATTGCCAATAAAAACCACAAAAACCACCGCACCGATCATGAAGCGAATCGCCGTTGGGGGAAGGGACGTGAGACGTAAACGTTTCCCCGTTTTTTTTTTTTTTTTTTTTTTTGCCACCCTCTCTTCGCCGATAAGCTTCCGTTAACAATTTGATTAAAACTCCACGCGGGCGCGGCGGCGGGATGAATGGGGAAATTATTTGCGTTTTTCACCATCGTTACCGCGGCGGAGATTACATATTTTTATGGGCCAAGCAATTCGCATTCACCACAGCGCTCCGGGCCGTTTTCCTTCCTCCCGCAGTGTTGTGGAAGGGTTTGCGTACCGAGCACGGAATCGAACACACAATAGACGACAAACCGACGAAACCGGTGCTAAACGCAACGTGCGGCCGAACACCAAAAAGCCACCCTTCCGTCGAAGATGCGAACAGCGAACGTCATGGAAGTACCGGGAGAAAATCCTCCCCGCTTCAAGTACTAGCCACTTCACAGCCTGAAGCAGGCTCGTAAAGAGCAAAAACGGGACGCGACGGTCGCCGACAGCGGCCCCAAGGACAATGGGCCAAACCCGCCGGTGGGAGGGTAATGTTTACCCGCCGCGTGTGAACTTTATCAATTGCGACTCGGGGCGGGTGGGAATTCTCATTTTATCATCTCAAAAATGGAGAAGGTAGGGACGTTTTTTTCCCACTTCCTGCCACCGCCAGCGCGACGATTAAATTCCGCGCCCCAACGCAACTAGGAGCATTATTTACCGCGGAAGGGAGGTTTCCGCCGTTCAGTTTTATTTCCGTTGGCTCATTCAACAACGCAAAATTAACAGCCCAATGTCGTGTGTGAGTGCGGAAGTGTTGTCTTTATTTTTTTTTTAATAAATGGCGAAAAAAAAGTTCGAAAACAAAAAAAACTCAGAAGGCATTTTTTAACTCCTTGCCCTTTTCTCTTTTACGTCACTTCATTTGTTTCCGTGCGTAATGCACATTGTATAACTTTTGGGCGCCAAACTGACGTCGATTGGCCTAAATGTATGCAATTTTCTAATGCGTACTAAAACATCAGCTTGGCTCGCATACTTTTTGGCGCAAACTCGAATACGCCCAAAAGTATGCAATTGACATTTTAAAAAACCATTTGTTTGCTTTCTCTCACTCGCCTTCTCAGTCAAGCGTGTGCAGTTTGCGGAATAAACTGCGCAATTGTAACCTGATAAATATCTCACGAGCCATTAATAAGACGGAGAAATTAAACGTATCTCATAGCGACGGACGATCGCTCCGTCGGATGACCACCGGCGCCAGGTTGGAGGCAAACTGTCGACGCTGCGTTTACTGACTCGTACAGGAAACACGCAAATACGCGAACGAGCGCACTTCGGGCGAGGCGGTACATATGCGAGCCCCTCCCCGCTCCAGCCCACACGTTTTATTGGATTTATTTATTCATCCACCGTAGCCGTTAATCAAGTTGAATTCATTCGCCAACCATCATGCGCATGAATACGCAAACACACGTTGCCCGGCGGCAGCGGCGTGAGCGCTTGCATGCGCTTCAATGCGCAAATAAATGTCGGTTGCCACTGCAACAGGCAGGTTGCGAGTTCGTGCGCTGACAACAGTTGCTGAGGACGATGGGTTTGTTTTTCATATTTTTTTTTATTACATTAACGAACGCTGTACCATTTCCTGCAACATGTTTTATTTCCTTCGTCAAAATTTCTTCCCGTTCCGCAGTGTGGGTAACAATAATAAAATAATATTTTAAGAAAAGCACACACAAGTCAAAACGGTATAATCAACATACTCCCCGACGGCATAGTCATTGAAATCTGGAGCATGGGTGTGGGGAGTTAACAACATTTCTCCCGAAAGCAACCAGTCAGCCACGCTGGAAGACGACGTATGATATGTTTGATTGTATTTGATCAGTTCATGTTGAAAGAATTCTGCAGAAAACCTCGCTCTCGCTCTCTCTCTTGCAGAGTAACGCATTATTACTAGCAATAATTGGATAATCAGCCCGGAGTTCGCGGAAATATCAGATCGAACAAGAGCGGCGAAAATTCCTTCGCGCCAGCCACGAGTTTGCCCCGACTTCGGAGCAAACCCGTGTCGGAATGCTTCCGAGTGCGGTGCGGCATTTCGGATGCAGAAGTTTCTGAAGGGTTGTCAAATTCTTCGCCCTACTCATCGCACGATTTCTCCCACCGTTTGCTACAATAGAATGTGGCTGGAGTATCGACTCGGAACGATGGAAGCGAATTCTTCGAACGTTAAGTTGGCTTGCGGGAGGAAATTAGTAAAATTTCCCACTAAGACGTTTCGCGATGGGCTTCTTGCAAAAACTTTCCCGGTACC
>JXWZ01001086.1:0-11924 GCA_000956215.1 Anopheles farauti No. 4 | reverse complement strand
TTTAGCGGTTATTACACGATGGAAAATACTGTCATATGATTTAGGAAATTTTCTGCCAAACTAGACTCTGGCGCGACGTTTGGCATATAAAAACCACTCGCTTGTGTAATAACGATAAATCGCGAATAATACTGCCAGAGCCATAAGAACATCGTCACGAAGCCGGTATTCATTTCTTACAATTTTTTAAAATGTTAATAATGCATTGTATGATTATACAATGTACGGGCAAAAATTGTAGGTGAATGCAAAACCACACGAAAATCAAGAGAAACCGAAATTTCAACAAACATCCACTTTGACAGAGAATAACCGGTCGAAAGATATCAGAATTGAGCATGTCGTCTGCTGATTAGTGGAATGGATATTTTCTGTCAAACGCGATATTGCAAAAAAAAATCCAAAACCATCTGACAATATTTTCCATCGTGTAATAGCCGCATTACATCCATGAACAAACAGTAACCCTAGACTTCAAACTTTATTTACAAAATGGCTAACTTGGCAGGACAGAGGTTTGATTTCCCTTACTCCCACTGTTCCTCATTCCGATCATTCGTTGGATAGAGCCGATCCGATCCGGATGTATTCTCCCGTTGGACGAAATCTTCCGATCAAAACCGGTACCCAAGAGCGCTGATTAACAGCTGCTTCATAGCTCTTAATCAGCTTCGGTATCTGAGTTATTTGGTTATTTGAAATGAACGTTTATTTTTCAACGTTTTATTTTCACTCGTAAATTCCTAGAAGAAAACGTCAAAAGCAAATGTTCACGTCACAGGAATGAAAGCGGATAATCTGTTTCAAACCAGAACTTTATATGCTTTTAAATCTTCAATTATAGACAATATTAAAATCAAACAAATACTCAAATTTGGAATATAAATAAAGTTCTTTACAGTTCACCAGAACAGAAGAGTCGTAACGGTTACTTCGCGTAACATCAGGAGAAAACATTGGTTTTGTTTACGGTAGATACTTAAAAGAGGTAACAATTCGTATGTTTCGTTTGTGTGATTCCCGTTTATTAAATTCTATCAAATTGATTTCACGTCCACCTGGCACGCAGACTGTTACAACAGTTCCTGCAATTCACACACATCACTCTTCAATAGGCTTCTTCTCTCGCGCAATCCGATTTAACATCATCATTTAATTTGTTAAATTGTAATTTCGCACCTTTATGTTTCAGTATTTTTAGTTCTGGTTGCGCATACAGGCTCTCTGATGAAAGTTGTTGTTCTATTTGTAGATTCCATCTCATTTCGATTCGTTTTCAGAAACAACCTGATTATTTTTATGACTACTTGCCCAAGTCGGACCAGAGTGTATCCCCTGTTTAATGTTTATAGTATTTGTTTCCGGGAACGAAGTGAAAACGTACTGTCAATTGATTGATTCACATTCTTATCTGCGAGCACTCATACTTGAATGTACCGGCTGTCGTTTAATGTTTGTGCAATCTTTCAGATTCTTCTTTGACTCGTTGGAGGGAGGAAGGCAAATGTACGAACACAAGGTGTGTTAGTTTGTAGAAGGAAATTATGTAGGCAAAATTCAGTCCATTATTTGTGTGCATGCAATCAAATGCATCCGCATTCCACTCCTCCCAAGGACAGTGCGCAGCGGTTTTCGGCGTCCATATTCGACGGTGGAAAAAAGAAAGACCAACACTTCTTCGCAGATGATATGGATCTATTTAATTGTCTGTAAACAGAAAACAAATATCTTCCCCATTTGGTGGTGGTGGCTTGTTTCGTTATCTTTCCTGGATTTTAAATCGAAACGTTTCACTCCCGTACATCACGCGGCTTTCCATTTCTAATACTAGGTTCTCGTATCCTTTCGTTTTCACAATCTTTTCACAACGCCGTTTCCCCGCGTTCTTCACGCTTTACATTTAACAAAAACTATGAAACGAACATACCCTCAAATTAGAATGGGATGGGAATGAACAATTTGGATACCTTTCACACTCGCTCTTTCTTTTCGCTACTTTGAGCTTTCATTCGCGCACCGGCTCTAAACTCTTTTCTGACAATAATATTTATGTGTATTTGATTCTTAACGAATTCTATTTTCCAAAATACACCCACGATGTTTCAACAGAACGAAACGAAAACGAATCACGAATGACGGGTGTGAACACCAGTGGAAACACCATGGCGCCGTGTGAGATATATAATGTTGAAAAAGTTAGCCCGGTTCTACACACCATACAGCGGAATAATGCGAACGGTACAGTAACGGACGACGACGACGACGAAATGAGACAGTAGAGAACGAACCGAGGAGATTTTTTTTTCGGGGCACTAGCGGAACGTGGGTGTGGTGGAACGGTGCTACCTGTGCGAACGACGCTGGCGCTCCTGCCAGATCGCGTACTTCCGGTTCGCCGACTGGAGCAGCTGATTCAAATGCTGCGTTAACGAGGAGCCCAATGGCAAAAGTTCTCTCATGGCACGATCCTACACAGACGCAGACACAGACAAATAAAAACATATTAAGCATTGATTCTTCCTTGCCGATCTTACTTTTTTTGCGTACTTACCTCGAACGGCTTCAGCTTGACCATCGCGAAACGCTGCAGTATGTCGTGCATGCGAGTCGCTTCCGCCTCCAGCTGCGGTGTGGTTGGTGGGAAACATTTCCAAAACTCCTTCAGCAGTTCCAGCAGCGATAGATAGAGGTTACGCACTTCCTTCTCTATATCCGGAGGCACAAGTTCTGTGTGGGAGGAGAGGAAGAAGCGTCGTTCAATAATAGCAATAGTATAACAGAACATGGAAGGAAGAATTGTCCCATCTGTAGTCTATAGATTAAAAAAATAGAAACAAGTACTAGACGAGTAAGTCCGCATACTTACGGGCAAGGCTTTGTTCCTGGAATCCTCTCATGAGCGCACCGCCCGGGCTAAGATCACCGAGCGCACTGACAGCGGCCGCCGGACTAACCAGCAGCTTGTGCGGGGTCCGATTGCTCCACGTACCGTTCGCCGCCTCCAGGATCATGGCGTGTGTCGTCTCGAAATCGTGCAGCCCGGCACCGCCCTGGTGGTGCTGGTGATGTGCGGAATGCGAAGTATCATGGCCGATCGTGCTCGGTACCGGACCGTGTAGGTAACGCTCTATTTTGGTCAAATTCAGCTGCTTCACCCGCATTCGTTCGTCGTCCTCGCCCTCGAGATCGTCGTACGTAATTTTGGCCTGAATGCGGGCACGCTTAATTGTCGGTTCGACGAACACACCACCGCCGTCCGGTCCGGTCGTTCCGTTGCTCTTATGCTCTCCGGTGGTCCCATTGGCAAGCTGGTGGTTGTGATGATCGTGGCCACGTTTGTCCTTTTTGTTGTACCCATTGAGCGTGTTGTTGTTGTTGTTTCCCCCATCCGCCGCCAGACTGTTGTTGTTCAGTTTCTCCTTTCCGTTCGCGGTAACTGCACCGCCTCCGTTCGTAGCAGGAGCTCCACCACCGTGGTCGCCACGCGTTGTCGGCGTAGCGGACAGTATAGCACCGATGCCACAGTTGAGCGTCTTCACGTCGGTGCACGTTTTAAGCACCGAAAAGGAGTGCTGATTGAAGCGCTTGATCATGCTCTGGTGCACGATGTTGCCGCTGTTCACCGTCTGCTGCTTGGCCGTTGCCGAACTGCAAAACCCATCCTCGAGCGTGTTGTCCTCGAACGCCCGGATGTCCAGCAGCGGATCGCCGAGATTCTCCTGCACCGCTTGCCGCAGCTGCTGGTCGTCGATCTTGCCGCACTCGGTGAAGATGTCTTTGGTGCCGCCGGCAACGATGCGGTCGCGGTGGAAGTAGTGCGACTGGAAAAACTTGGTCCAGAATTCCGCCTCCGTCATCTTGGCCGGCACGTTGTCGGTGTGTTTCCGTTTCACCGCCGGGTACGTCTTGAAGATGCATTCGATGATGTCCGCGGTTAGATTGTAACGCAGCCCGTTGCACCCGTCCGTCTGAGGCTTGATGTCGGCGAGAAACGCACCGGACACACCGATGTCCTGCCGCACCGTTTGCTCCTTGTTGAGGTGGTCTTTCGCGTGCCGCGCCCAAAACTCCTCGCTCGTCAGCACCTGCGTGATGACGAGATCCTTGTACAGCTGCAGCAGCGATGGGTTCTCCGTCAGGATGCGGTTCTTCTCCTCCAGTTCCTTGTCGATTTTGCGCCGGAAGTTGGGCAGCAGCTGCTGTAGCAGCTCCTTCACCTTGTCACGGTCAGCCATCTGGGCCGGCGGGCCAAGCCGGTTTACGAAGTGAAAGGTCGAGCTGTTGCCATCGTGCAGCACGACCTGCAGCTGCACTTTAGGCTTGCCTTCGGGCGATATTTTTTGCACTAAAAGCAGAAAACGTTCATTAGAACGAGTCAATCGGAGGTGACCAATCGAGGGCTTGGCTTACTTTTTATGTCCTGAAAACGATGCGAGACGGCAACCGTATCGCGATGCTCCGCAATCCAGGCAATTCGCTCGTTCATCACGTACAATGTTCCGTCGCCTTTTTTAAACCGCACCTCTCCCATCTGCAGCAGCACATCTTCTCTCGTTGTGGTCATCTTTTCTGTGTTCTGAACCGTCGCTGGAAGGTGGTCACTCTCCCCCTTTGGTTGGGAATTTAATTTGATTATGACCGCTTGCTACGATTCGCTGATTTAGAGCTCTTCGCAAGCTACAACTTAAGCTTCAATTATTTAGGAAATAGATTTTCCTGCAGTGCGTTTTTTTCGTCGTACACCACCATCAAGGTTGCTTTAGGGTACAATTCCTTTGCTTGGTGCTTGGCACGACAAGAAGGCAGCGGCGAACAGATTGAGTGCACTTTTGGCTTTCATGCGAATCACACACACACACACGCTCAGGACGGGTACAGCAGTAGCACGGCCCGGATCTTCTCCTAGGGAGGATGGAATTGGAATGACCCTAAAATGCCGAATAAAAGAACATATATCAACAAAATGATTGAAAAATGTGAATCTTTAATAAATTAAACAAATTTTACAATCTATTTCTGAGCGTAGATAATTACTTTCAGAAAGAAAACGCATCGCGATGGCAACAGTGAAATGAACCTTCTAATAACCCCCCACTACAACGCAATATATTCGCAAGATTTCGATAGACGAAGCGAGCGTTACTTTTACCATTTTTCACACGTTGCGCTTATGTGAGCGTAAGCATTTGCTAGTAATAGCGAAGATCAGAAGATCGCATTACATGCATTTTCCACTGCAAAAGAGTGCACACAGAAAAGGAGCGGTGTCGAGGCAAGCATTTTTCATACATCTATCGCTCTGAAATTAATCTCATGGTATGCATGAGCACACGCACACGCACACACTAACACATACACATACAAGCGCTACAGCGATGATTACGGATGTATGAATCATGAATAACTCTTTTGCTTTTTGAACAACACTTTTGTTTCTGCACAGGAAATAATGTGTAATAATAATTTGCAAAATCCCAAAGCATCGTTCGCGTTAACAATAGAAGCTCCCAAAGCATTAAAAAGAAGGTTAATCAATTTCGATACGGTTCTTGATAAAGCAAGAATAAAACGAGCCCCTGACACACTTTCTACAAGGCAGCTTTTTAGCAAAAACTTGTTCATCACTTGTTCATAAGTTGTACTGTGGTTTCATCTTTTCACACAACGCTACACACACACGTTCCAGAAACCATTTCGGTGTTTAACTTGGCAACATAGCGAACTACGTGTAGGAGATTCCACTTTATGATAATTGAAATCACACTTCTACGGCCCTGTGTTGCCGATGACGATCGATGGCCACTTCGATTGCATTCGAAGCGAAAACCCTTTGCTTCCTCGAAACGGCTCGTTCGAGTAACCTACCATTTGCACGCGTTTCACAAAATGGTTGCGAAATGGTTATCCGCACAACAGAATCCGTTCGACGGCGTCGAAATAGGGATTTTGACTTTGAATTACGTTAAATTTATGAAAATGGCCCGTAGAAAACGGCATTACTGGTAACCACACACATGGCAAAAAACGCGAGCACCTTTCGACGCGGGCCAGACATGGAGCGTGAGTTCATTGTACGGGCCCCCTGTTCAGTGCTGGAAAATCTCGTTGATGTGCGATTTTTACCCCAAATGGGCCGTATTTTACACAAACTCCATCGCACACCGGAGGACCGACCATTCCAACTCATTTTACCGCAAAAACCAGCCCGAAAGCACCCGGTTTTTACCTGTTTTCCGACGAGTTTCTACGGAGCGCCTACTCCATGATGTTCTACCGCCGCCATGTGCAATTTCGTTCGACAGGACCATTTTCATTTCATGCCCGCAACACCACATAATCACATCGCACACCGCTAGTATTCAAGAAATATTCCGATGGTAAATTTAGAACTGACGGCGATCCCCTCCCTGGCAGGCAGGAGCGAGCCGGGCCGCATTCGTGCGTTCGACTCGAATCCGAATCGAGTTCGAAACGGCTTACACTTGCTGCTTATCGAACGCTTTCGACAGCGATTTTCACTGTTTTTGACTCAAAAGTCCAACAAACAGCATGATTATAGAACAACTTATACTGATTTTTTTCACTTTATTTTAGCAGCATATAAAAATCATATTCCAAGACAAATTTACACAACAATTAATATTTAAACAATCTACTTGGAAACATTTTTTATAATTTTATACACTCGTGTGTGAGCCGTAAAAGCTTGGATTGGGTCTCAAACTGTTCATTCTTTTTTAAAGATGCTTATAATACATTATTCGGTTCGTCTAAGATATAAATATGCAAAAACCTCACTTGCCCTAACGTAACAAAAGCAAATCTCGATCGACATCGGTCAATCCGTTGTGAACGATAAGGTAATTTTTGCCGAACGGGTACCGACGGCTTCCGAACGCAAACAATCGCGCACGAAGCTTCTCGAAACAAGCCAAACAGCGATGAGGGCTGTCTGACGAAACCATTTTCGAGAAAACCATATTCGAGATGGGAATGACAGTTGAGCGAATTTCGTAGACGAAAAATTTATTAACGAAATACAGTAGAATTGCTTCAATGAAGAAGTGATGTTTCAAGTGAAATTTACTGGAAATTTTATCAAACATTTTATGTTATTGCTGTATATAAAATATGGTAAAAAGAAATTATAGAGTTCCTAGAGTAGCATTGCAGTTCGAGCAATTGAGGAGTGCTGCACACTGGTTGTATTATGATTTCAAAGGAGACACAATTGATGTGTAGGTGTGTTTATTGTTTGAAACCATTTTTTTTTTTCATTATTTTGTGTTAAAACCTAAGTAGTCTTTTAAGTGGTCTTTTTATATTCTACGCTTAGTTAATTAGCAGCTTGTTAACATTTAATACAGACTTCGACGACGTCAGCGCAGAATGAACACACATCACCTCTTGGACGGGAAGGAAGTACGTGTCGATCGTAATGCTGATCCTCTCTGCACAAGACCGCACGGGTTGTCAGGAATAATTTATGTCATTGGGTATCAAAAAAATTATTAAGGCATAAGGAGTACTCAGCTGTTGTGCACAAATGGTGGCAAACAATTAAAAAGGTTGTAAATGAAATTTCCGTCAATATTTTGCGCAAACGTATTAACTTGAATCAAGACCGTCAAACAGTTTCCAGTGATAAATACAGAAAGCAGAATACTAGAAAGCAGATATATTTTATGTAATTTTTTTTATTGTTTGTACGCCTGTGCAATTTTGCAACAGTTGCTTCACTAGATTAGCGTACGTCTAACTATAAATGTTCAGCTCTTCAATCGTTTCTTGAGTTCTGGCGTAAGTTGTCCTCCTCGGAAAAGACGCTCTGCAGATTCCACATAAATGTCTAGGATAAAGTGTGCGAGGGTTTCCTTCGAGGCGTTCAATTTGATACTGAATTCTTAGACAGCTTAGTGCTCTTAGTACTCTAGTATTACTCTTGGACTATGTGTGTTGTATGAGTCTGGATAAACTATATACTCGACATGTGTTTAGTTTTGGATCAGCAAAGTTGGAAACATGTGTAAAAACATCAATTCACATAGTTTAGAAAAATGTTTAGGATTCGCAGGTATTTGTGTGAAAATCATTAAACAAAACAAACCCCGTGGGAAAAATGTCGTCCCAAAATCGATTTATGCACAACCGAAATACACCTGTTCCATTGCAATTGACAATACTACAAGGCACTGGCACGCACATAAACCGCCAATACAAAAGTAGGCGAAGGACGCCAAAGGGAACATTCTTTGGCGAAGGGATTCCTCCACGCGCCCGACCAAACTTGGTCCACGACAATATGGAATTGGTTGCAACAGTGTTTACTTTTTACACGATCCCATACCCTTCCGTTCCCAACGAAAATACCCGCATGTTCTCGGTTGGGCATGCCTTTTTACGAGTTTTATTTTTTTGGCCAGCTTTACGCTCGTGTCGTCGCCAGGATCGAAGCAACAAAGAAAAAACTGTTGCTCACTAAACCGAAAAAGTAAGCACACGGTTGCGAAGCAGAATTGATTGTGGTTTTTGCTTGACCGGACGGAATACCGTCCGTCGTCCTGCGACGAAGGATAATAACGTGCGAAGTCATGCGTTTTTCTGTTCTGTCTGGTGAAAGTTAGTTGTGATTTGCTAAAAGTGAACCTGTGTTGAGCGAACTAATTTGTTGTTCTAAATTCCTCAAACCCTTTGGGCGCCTAAACGGCGCCTTCGCCTTCGATAGTATCATGGAAGGTAAGAAAGGAGTTTTGGTTGGGAAAGGCAGTATAAGTTGCTACGTGTAAAGCGGCCACAAAGACAATCGTCGCTTTTTCCAAATTAACAGCAATAGATATCATCGTCATCATTATCGTCGTAAAGTTCTAATGCCGCTGACTCATGCGCCAATAAGCTCATAACTTATTCGGCACGGTTTAGCTAATTGGTGAGGTTGTAATTACCATAAACTGTCGTTCCTTTTTGTCTACGCTCTTTTCCTTTGATGACTACTTTGATCGAAGTGAGCAAAGGTTGTGGTTCGACTGTGTGTGTTCTTTGTTGTGGATTTTGCTGCTGACGAAGTAACTCAATGCACTAAGAGCTAGTTAAAGTAACCGAGTGAAAGCCACAAATTGAATATGATAACAACGTGGCCCGCAGTGCAAAATGGAGAGCAAAAACCGACGATGAAATTCTCATCCATAGTTTGCAACCATGGCTTACGAATACTCACGAGGAAAACCCCCATGAAGAGACAGTGTGAAGGAACCAAACAAGAATTTTCATATTTTCATACATTTTATTTCCGTTTTGTATTCCGGCTAAGGACTTCCTGCGGGAAGGATGGGTCGCACCAACAACAAGTTTACGATTGTCACGCGATGGATCACTGCTCGTGAAGAGATTGTTTCATCGCTTCCGGCATTGAAGAACTTTGTAGAAGCAATCCTCAGCTCACAGCACATAGCTATGAAGCTATAAATCTTTCGACATGCCTGGTTTTAGGATTGGAAAGGTCTGCCAAATACATCTAGCTTAAATACATATGGTAAAGGGCTCTTGTATCATAAGTAACTATTTTTTAACGTTTGATAGCTTTATGGTAGCTTAGAAATCGTAAAAAACAAGTACTAGTAGTGAACATTTAGAAGATAAAATTAGAAGAATCTTCTATACAGATGTGCGCTTGCAGTTAATTCCATGCATCGCTAAGCTCAATGTTTTATTCTTTACATAACTAATAAGCTTAATTAAATACTTAACCCAGAAAATACTATTCCAAGGGTGTAACAATATCCATTATTGTGCATGTTCTAGGCGCTCGATCGCATTTGCTAAGTATCTCATTAATCATTCAAATACAGTTTCACAACCCATACCCTACCATTGTACAATTCTACATTTGATTGGTTTCGTTTTCTAGAGTTGAGTAGGAGCCGTTATATAGAACCCCCCCCCTCCCCTTCCCTTCACCACTCCCATCTGTACCATGGCTCATTTACGTTGGCTCCATCGTAAGCAAGGACAATTTATGACCCAATCATTTGTTCTCTAGTTCGATTTTCTTCGATTGACAGTCGAATTCAAATCCGTTTCAATTCTTTCTCCCCCCCATCGGTGGTTTCATTGTAAAAGAAAGGATTTTGGGTTTGATTGAGTTAAGGGTTTAGGGAAAATAAATCACACCCATAAAATAACCCCACCTACTGCCGGTGGGGAAAAGTTCCCGGCCTCGATTCGCCGACTTTCTCGGTGCCTTACAATCTATGTAAACTTTCTGGTCTGTTTACTTTTACTTGCAAACTCGCACCCAACAACAGGAAGCGCTTTTTATCCTGCAACATGATTTCGTTCGTTATGTGTCGAAGAGTTACAGGGTACGGCACCGGTCGTGAGATAGAGTTTTCGCGGGCAAAAACAAAACTGCTTTCCCGCGTTTGTCAGTGTGATTATTGCGTTTGTCGAAGCAACATATCAGCGGGTTTTTGTGTTTCATCCGTGTAGGTGTACAATGATTGAAGTTAATGAGTTCTCGCGTTTGCTCCTCCGGGAGGCTCGCAAGGAGTACCAACTGATCCTGGGACGGTGCAATGATTTTGGTGCGAATCGTTCAAATGATGTGGTGGTCGACATCTCTTTTTTTTCTCTCTCTTCTTCTCGCTGTGGAAAAATAATCTGAAGTCATGTCTAATAACGGATGCGTGATACAAATCCTCAAGAGTGTGGTGTTTAATTGTGGTATATATTGTTTCAGTATCCTCGTCAGGTTTCGAGTACGTAATTCAGAGACCACCCCAGGCGCGGATTTGCTTCGGCTCCGGTATTGAACGGGATGTGGTACCTCTGCGAGGACCGGCGTTGAGTGCGTCGATGCGACGCCGGCAACCAGAACTGCTGGGAGAAAATCTAGCACCAGGTTGTCACAACATCAGCTACGATCCGGGGACACCGGAGGATCATCCGGCGTTGCGAAAACGCGTTAGTCGTAGAGGACATGGACCACTGGCTGCAACCGGGGTGCGTTTTAACTTCGAAGAAGTTAGCAACAGCCCAGGGGTGGGTGATTATGAGCTGGTGAAGAAGCAATCGAAGCCTAAACAGGCAGCTAAACCGTTCGGTAGCGGAACGGATGATCGTGCGAAGGATCACTCGCTAGCGTATCCCGGGTGTGTACGAATACTGGTGCTGGTTTAAAATCAACGACAACTCTATTCTTCTTTTCTCTTCCCCAATAAGTGTTGGTACGTATCTGTTCAAAACGCGAAAGGACATACGGCAGCACTCGTTTGGGGGCGTGATCAAGATTATACCCGCCGCTAGGACCATCTGCAGGACGGAAAACTTTGACCGTTGCCAGCGATGTGACGAGCGACCGGAGGTGGACTACTGGAAGCATCTGCGGACGGAACGCTGTCTTTGCCGTCGTTGTATGGTGAAGGAGTTGGAGGACGCACGCTATTGCTCGCAAAGTAAATTCGAACAAACGAAACGCACGGACGCACTGAAGGAATACAAGGTAAATTCTAACCATTTGCGGAACTCGTACGTCCGATACGTAATCGTTCTCTTTCACAGCGCGTTCGTCACTGTGCGTACTATCATCGGCATGATAAGACCAGCGCCGCGATACAGTTCATTAGCAACAAGCAGTTGAAAAGAAAATTCCGGTTGGAAAATTATTTATCGATGTATGAATAGTTACTAATAAATTTTAAAAATTGTGCGAATTGTGAAAAAAACTTATAGTTACTATAATCAATCTCAGAGCCTATACTGTAGTTCCCTATGTGCTGAGATAACCAAATAATTATTCGTACAGGTTACAGGTATGAATGGCCCAAACGGTAATCCGGCTTTCGGTCTGGATGAATTCATTCAAATATAGAACACCGTTTTGTCAAAGTACTTAATTCTTGTGTCACATCTTACATCTCGATAGTTTC
>JXWZ01001085.1:0-23181 GCA_000956215.1 Anopheles farauti No. 4 | reverse complement strand
AAAAATCGCTTACTTCTATCGTACTGGTACAGTTCGTTCGTTCGTTCGGTTTTAAGTCTATTTGAGCGTTATCATTAAGGGAAAGGATCGCACTGGCAACGCGAATGAAATATCACTGGAATAGATTAAGTACTTGTTGTTGGAGGATTGTTTACCTTCTCCATGCTCGCGGACTTCGTTTACGTCACGCATCCGACCCACTGGTACTGACCGAGCACGAGCGAAGAATCAGTTCCCGATCCGGTGGATGCGTGTCGTACGTGGAGTAGAGCTGCTCGTAAAAGGGATCCATAAAATCGCTCATCGGAAAGGATACGTGCGTTGCTTCCTGCGTGAACGAATAGTTCGGTTGGGTTTGGTTCGTAAACTGCGCCGACTGATCGTAGCACAGATCGGTGGGCAGAAACGCGTCACCGTTACCACTTCCGCTCAGTTCCGCGATCGTGCTCTCGTTCGAATCGAGAGTGTGATGGAACTGAAGAAAGTTGTCCATATCTTCCGAGCGCTCCGTGCTGGGGGTGAAAGTTTCCTCATGCTGCGCCAGAACCGGCAGTGGGTCGTTGTAAAGGAATGGTTGGCATTGGTTGCCATTGGGGAGCTTTTGGGTGGTAGAATCTTGCGGTGGTGTTGGAACGAGATGATACACTGCTTGTGGCGCCGGTTGGGCAGAGGATGTTTCGGTTAGCTCAAACTGTGCTCCCCTTCTCTGCTCAGGTTTCGGTCCCTGACATTCGTTCAGCTGTAGATGCTGCACTTCAAAGTTACTGCAAAAGAAGGAAAGGAAATGCGTTTTAAAATTGCGGTCTAATGGGGGAAAAAAAAACACCACCAACACCAATACCTCAGCACATAATTCACGCTAACGATGCAGTGTGGTCGGGAAGAGCGAGTGTTGTGCACGATCGTGGCGTACGATTGAACCCATCGCCAACCTCCCCCTTTGGTTAGGAAGCGATAGTACTTTGTGGTTACTTGGCCTTTCTGCAGTACTGTAAAAGAAGCGGAAAAAAAGGATGAGTGAAATGCGCATATCACTAAACCTCGCCGTAAACGAACGTACGTGTTTGATGGGCCTGCCGAATGTGAACAACGTCTGCCGCATGCACGTACTGGTACAGGGTGTTTTCAATCAAATCCTGCGCTTCGTATCCCATCAACTGTGACACCCTGGCGATGATAGCAGAATAGTCTGCATTAGTGAACCGAACACACGCTGTTTTCCACAGGTCCGCAGGGCACCACGTTCTACTCACCTTGCGTCGAGGAAGATCAACTTTAGGTCCAAACTGGAGCGAAACATGAACATGCTCCGCTGCAGCTTCACCTCGGTTGCAGCCGACGGCGATAGCGAGTGACCGACGGCTACGAGACCTAGGTTCTGTACGCAACAGTACCCCGATGCGTTCGGTGATTCGTGCGGAAAGACGCGTGCTTTCAAGTAGCCGGAACAGTTGATAACCTATGTGTGAGAGTTTACGTTAACTGTGTGCTTTGGCTGCTTGAAAAAAAAAAACCGCTCCTTACCTTGTACCCTGCGGACGTAAGTCCGGCATTCCGTTTCGCAAGTACGCAGCGCATCCGCAGGAAGAAGGAACGTTCCATTTCAACCACGTAGGAACGTTGCTGTTGGCTAAAGCTGTGCCGATGTGCCGACGGTGGATGAGTATTCTGTTGCGCCAGAAGGGTATGATCGATTTGTACCGTGTGTTCCGATGATCCTAACGATACGCCGCCATCACTGCCGGAGCTCGATGGAGTTTGCTGATATTGGTTGAACTCGGTCGGAACAGCGTTCGGCACGCTACAGGATGAGCCCGAGTGTGTCTGTTGCAGCGTTAAAATGGTGGCCATCTCTTCCTGATCGTACGCGTGAATGTACTCGTAGATCGAGTTACCCGTCAGCTCCACCTGGCTCAGCCCGAGATGGACCGATGCCGTCTCCGAGATGTACATGATCTTGCCATCCGGTGCGACAACAAAGATGAACCCCTCGAGCGTCTGCAGCAGATGTGATCCAAGCTCCTTTATGCTAGCGTCACACACATTCGGCTGGTTATTGGCCGAGCCCCAAGCATTGCCCAACCCTGGAACAAGGTAGCAACGATGGACCACACTGGTTAGTTCACTGTCTTCAAATCCTTTTCCCTTGTGAATGTACACTAGCGTTGGGGTGTTTGTGTTTGCTAAACTTACCTTCGGGAAAGATTTGTCTCATCTTCAGGTACGATGTGGTGAGCCGTATGATGGACGCTTTATCGAGCTGCGATGTGATCGCACTCGGTAAAGGGAGCAGCTTGGCCAGCTCCAAAAACTCCACATTTTCTTTCTCCCGCCGCGAGCGGGCGGCATTTTTGCTTTTCTCCTTCATGGCACAGCGAGCCGCGAGACCTGCCGGAAACAAACGGAATCGTGCACATTAGAACCCGGTGCGAGCGGCAAGGATCAGCTAGCTTAGGCGCAGACGAAACAGTTGGTAAAGTGTTGATAGTACTAACGAACCATTCTACATTGATCTTATCTAGTTGATCGCTTCCCAAGGCACTACTAATCAATCGAACGAACAAAGGTACCGCGACGCGAAGCCCGTTTGAGAACTGCAAGCAACTTCCATTTTTGTTTAATGCTTCCGTCAATTCACACCCTCCACGATCGTCGATCCTGCTCTGTTGTGCGTTCGCTGTCCTGTTTCTACCGCTCTTTTTTTTTTTTGCTCCATTGCACGGTACGCTGTGATTCTTCATTGATCTCCCTGTCTGTTTCCGTCTGCTGCTAGCACCGATTGATCATTCTCTTTCGCACACACTTCGAACACTGTTTGACGACCGCCAACGGTTGTCTCAAAACTTCCCACACGCACGTATCGCGCACGGTCGCCTGTTCGGCTGTGTTACGTGCCTGCGTCCAGATTCCTTCAAATTAAGCTCCCGCAACTTACCCAATATGTTTTGATTGGAATCGGTGCACGGCTTCCGCAGGACTTTCATCTTGCTTGCTTGTTGCTCTGGCGTCCCTGGTGTTTGTTTCTAATGGTCCTAATGAAGATCGCAAATGCTACCACCTGCACGTCCGTAGTCCCGGAAGGCACTGCAATCACTGGCTGCACTTCACTCGATCCGCCACCGCTGCCGCCTCCACCGCACCTGGCTTTGCACCACTGGCCGAAAGCCGAAAGTATAATTGCATTTGGTGATTGCTGCCAAAAGTCCGTTTCGCCCAATCCGGAATGCACTGGTTCCAGGATACAGGTGGAAATGCGGTGGTGCGAAGAACGGTGTAAAATTATGGGCGGTGCGTAAGGGTGCGCTACCCAGCGCAACGAGTGGGAAAGAAAAACAACAATGGTGGATGGTGTGCCAAAAAGGAAATGGAAACCGTTTGCTTTCCCATGCACTGTGCGCAAAGTGCACGGGCTTTCTTTTTTTCCTCCTGCAGCGAGCACTTTTTGTGAGGCGTTTCATTAATACATGATCGTGATTTAATTTCGGTTACTTTCGAGAGTATCTAGTGTAGAAATCATAGTAACCTGTTCTACTGAAACCGTATGCAGGTGGTACGGTTACAAGCGCATGGCTGCTTGTTTACAGTTTAGCGTTCAAAAATCAACAGCTTACCCCGGGAACAATGCAATAAACTGGCCAAACATAAAAACAGCACTCGGTAATTTGTTGCTCGACCATGTGTTCGCCAGATTTCAAGAGGTATTATCGCCCGAACCATACCAAACAGTCCCCGCTGTTGGCCCAGGTACGGGCGGCAGCATATCCTTTTGGCTGTTTTGCATAAATTCGGCCCGTTCAACGCTCCCACCGGGCGCACTCTGGAAACGTGAGAATCAAACTTGGCCGGGAAAATCCTTACGGAGGTTCATTCATTCCCACGCTCGCCACCGTGGACCGTGTGGAGTTTCCCACCCTGCCCACGGACGTGCTCGGGTCCGGTGGCTCTCCGTACCTGTCCTTTATTGCACTGCACTAAAACGCTCGTTAGAGGAAACTCGCCGTCGTCAGTCGTCCTGGCCAAATACTCGATCCTGGCCAACCTTTACTCGATCAGCAGGCGATCGGGCCACTGTAATGGCGTTGGCGTGTCGAGTACAATGTTTCGCATTAATCCCAATATAACCTAATTGTAGGTGCAATGAAAATATAAATGTTGCATCACTTAAAATCTTGTCAGAAACATTGTCGCAATGGTGAGATTGTCAATAAAAAATGTCGTGAAAATATTTTTGAATTTGATAAGTAAATATTCGATCTAAAAAAAAAAATTGTTTCACTAGTTGTTCATTTAATTTGATCATAATTTTACTAAAGCAAATGTTAAGCAATAATAAGATAGCAAACAGTTATACATGAAAAACAAGTAATAAGTTTTATTGAATGTATTATTTGATTCGACTAGCTTCAACTAGGTACGGAGGTAGCTGAAAATTCTTGTTTTTAGCACAGAAATTGCATTGAAAGTGTTGGAAAAAAATCAACGCTAATGGATTTGCTTCTGAGTCTTCATTTGTTATTGTTGGAGAGATTTAGACACTAGGTCTAAAACCTATAAACTTCGGATACGGGTTTCAGACGATTAAAAAAAAGCAAGTCGTTGTTTTTCGTATCCTTGATTTAATATTTAATGTTTAGAGTTTTTCATACAACGACTTTACTTGCAGCAATTTAACACGATGATCATCCACTTTAGAATAGTGAACCTTCGGATAGCTCGATCATTTAAGGTCCTCTGTATAAAAGAAACCCACAAAATTATTACAAAGGTTTATAAAGAACACGTGTGCATAGTCTTTGCAATAATTTGAAAACATTTTGTTACGTGTACATGATTTGCAACATTGTCTCGAGATGAGAACCCAATTTATTAGATTTTGGATAAAAAATTACCTTCATTTGCTTTGCAGCATTTAATAACAATTCAAAAAGACGAACCGGTTCACCATTTTTTAAGTTCGAGGACTTATTGTTTGGCTTAATTGTTTTTTCTTTTTAAATTTTATTTGCTTTTCAATTCTTTTTTAATGCTTCAGCTTTATATGAAAGGACGTTTATAATAAAAAAGTTTTTAATTTACCGTTACGTTAACACATTTATGAATTTATAACATTACTGGAACGATTCACAGCTTTTTTTAAAATTTTTTTGGGCATATATTTTAAAAAGTACTATTTCATTTAACAGATTTTTCGTGTGATAGGAAGCGGTGACTAATTCAATTCTGTTGACCAATTAAAAAATTTAATTATTAAAAACGCCAAACATCATTCAAAATTTAAGGAAATATTTCAAAAGTGGTACATAAAACGCATGATAAAGTTATCATAAACATTATATGTGCTTTTCAGTTGGTAAAACTATCAACAAAATATTAAAATACCTTCAAAATTTTGTAGAATTATTTTTCAAAAATCAAAGAGATTATTTGAACTTGAATGTATCTATTAAAAATTTAAAAATCCTTAAGGTAAAAGTTGTTTCTTTTCAATTGTTTTTATTAAAATATTAAAGTTTTTATTTTGTTAAAAGTAAAAATAGTAAAAATATAAGAAAAAGTTGGAGCTAAAAATGGAAAAAGTTCAATTACGGTACATCAGTCAACATGAAATGGAAGATTTTACTATAATTTAAATAATAAATATTAAATTTTCGAAATCATACAATACTACAATAGTGTACATTTTAAGCAGTTCTACAGTTAATACAGACATAAGCTATATTTGGCTTTTTTTACATTTCTTTCGTTTTTAATAAACATTAGAAACACTTGGTATCCACTTTTACATACGGCGCTATAAAATTTATTCAATTACGTTACAATACATTACAAACTCGTTGTTAGAATGAAATAGTACATAAAAGAAAGACTTCCACATAGCCGATGTGTTCTACATTTGTTATGAAAAAATGGCAGAAATTAGGTTATGGCAGATATTGAACTGATTATGCATCATGTGATATGATATCCCTAGCGAGGAGTGACTAACCAGCGATGGTGGAAAAATCAGTCTAGTAAGCCGGTCAAACGGCAGACATGACTTCGGTCGTTATGCCAACGAGAAGAAGAAGAAGATATGATATGAAATTCAGCATTCATCAGTTAGTTATTTGTATGCTGGCAAATGACCGATGAAATGGGTGGTTAGTTGCTATGCAACCCTGCTAGCTTCCTACTGCGATTCATACCGGAGGAAGCAAGTTTATTTTTGTTTGCAATTTTTCAACCAGTGTTCTATCCGCACTCGAGAATGGGTACAAACAACTTACGTTGTTTTCCTTGCCGAAAGATAACAACGGCAGAAACATCCGGTAGGAGGATTGGTTAGTTGACGCCTACCGAAACCGCCATCGCTTCCTAATCAACTCAACTGCGTTTGTGGCGTGGAACACGTCGAAACGTCGGTCTGATCGGGCAGTCGTCGTAGTGGTGAGCTGCAGTTTGGTTGACCTGTTCGATCAATCGATCATTCCCCGTCCGGAGCGATGTTTGCCCATCGGTGGCTGCTGCATCGGCCGTTAACGTTCGTCCTGCTGAGGCTCGGGTGGATGGCATTCCTGCTAAATCACGTACTACCAGCAGGTATTACCAATTCACGCGCGTTCGTACGTGACATTTCGCTTGCTGCAGGCGCGTTACATGCGTGTTTTTGCTTTGTTCCTCTGCTTCTGGATGACGTTCGGCACGGGTAGCATCGATCGAGTGCGGCAAGGATTCGACAAACGTGGAGAACAGTCTGAAAAGTGCACTCCTTTGCCAAGGCTACCAGGCAGACGTGCGACCAAGGCAGGACCATTCTCAGACGGTCAATTTGAGCGTGTCGTACAACGTGCTAACCTATAACTTTGTACGTTAAACGACCATTTAGCATGCCAATAGATTAGTTTTTTCTGTTGTTTTTTTTTTCACCCCCTATCCGATGCTTTCCTTCCAGGACGTAGCGAACGACCTGCTGAAAGTGGACGTGTGGATGGATTTGGTAAGCGATGGGAAGGCGAATACGATCGTGTTCTGTCCCGCATCACGTATTTGTGAGCTTCCTGCTGTTTCCCTTTCGGGATTCTAACGCTGTTTCACTTTCGATTCCCAACAGCAATGGACGGATGATTTTCTGCAGTGGGACAGTACCAAATGGGGTGGCATCGAACGGCTTGCGCTCAGCACGGAACAGATCTGGTTTCCGGACTTTCGCCACTTTTCCTCGTACGTCTATCGGCAAGACAACCGATCGTGCCGACTTTGATGGCCGAGTTTTTTTTCCTCAATTTCCTCACAGATTCTACAATCCCGAGGAGCTGCCCGATTGTGCGAACCCAAAGTGTACGGTCGCAGCGAACGGAACGGTCACTTGCTTGCCCGTGTGCAGCATGAACGCCAAATGTGAAGCCGACTACTCGCGCTGGCCGTACGATGTCCATCGGTGCAATATGTGGTACGGAACGTGGGCCAACTCGATGGATGAGGTAGACATACACCTGATCGATGTGTGCCTGGCCAGAAATCGGGAATTTGCCAGCCCGAAATGGAGCATCGTTTCACTGGACAAGTCACGCTCGGTCATTCGTTCGAGTGACAACTACATGTACACCATTCTTGGCGTGGAAGTGATGCTGATGAGGAAACCGGGTTTCGAGTATGTTGCCATCGTTGGACCCATATTGAGTGAGTTGTGTTTCGGGCGCATGAACGTCAAAGAAAGCGAAATTTTATCGATTTCATCTTTCAGTTCTAGCGCTGCTCAATGTGTACATCCTTTGGTTGCGATCGAGCAGCTTCGAACGGAAGGTTATGCTGGGATTATCCATCTTCTCGCACTTTAGCTACCTCAAGCAGCTGGAATGGACTCTTCCATACAATGGCGATACGATTCCTAATTGCAGTAATTTGGCTTATAGAAATCAGCACCAGCATCAGTTAGTAATATCGGTTGATTTCGACTCTTACATTGCAGTGATCTTTTTGCTCTGCTCCACCGTGATGGGTGTGGTGTTGCTGATACTGACGCTGTTCAACTGTTGGCTTCGAATGCGCTTCAATCGCAACTCCACCACCGGATCGTTTATCGACCGGATGACGGGATCGTTCTCGCAGAGCCGTGTGGCGGAGTTAATACTGGCCGCGGACTATCTGGAACTGAACTACACGGTAAAGTTGTTTTCTCGCAAGGCTCGCATGATGTAGGCGCTAAACCGCCCTAATACGTCCCGCAAACTCGCAGGTGACACAAGATGAGAAAGTCAACTACTGGGAACGGTTAGCGAAGCTGCTCGATCGGGCGGTGGCGATCATTTGCGTGATCATTTATGTTACACTGTTCTTCATGCTCATTCCTATCGGCCACGAGATTGGAGCTGCGAACGGGGTGAATTGTTACATCTCGGCATAGAGCGTTTCGAAAACGGGTGCGTCACGATCGTTATCCAAGCAAGGCACGGAGGCTTGAACGTCGGTCATTTGGTGTAACAACTCTGCAAAACATATTCTGTGGAATATTAATTTGGTTGAAGGAATAGGTAAGATGTTTAAAGAGATTTAAAAATATCACAAAAATCGTTGAGGAAATTGCAGAAATACATTGTAGAGTTCCACAAATTGTGTAAAGTTGCGAACAATGTTCACCATAATTGATAATTATGCAACGAAAACAAAAGTCTAAAAATTCCAGATTAGAATTCGGAACACATGGACGATAGTTTTCGGTTTGGTTTGATCATGAAGCTTTTTTTCTTCATTCTACATAGTATGGCCCAGCAGAAAAGTCTTTGTTTTTCGTATCCATGATTTCTTCTTCTTCTATTTGGCGCAACGACCGAAGTCATGCCTGCCGTTTAATCGGCTTTCTAGACTGATTTTACCACCATAGCTGGTTAGTCACTCCTCGCTAGGGGGAGACGGTCCGAATGGGATCATGGTACCGGTCCTGTCGTGTGAAAGACCGGCGCCGCTACCACTACACCACCGGGCCGCCCCCATGATTTATTAACTATTATTTAGAGATTTTTGTACAACGATTTTACTTGCAACAATTTAATATGACAGTCATCCACTGGAACCGTAAAACTATGGAACAGTAGATTCACATGATACTTATTTTGTAAAAAAAATAAATTTTCAGTAGGGTCACGTGTATCAAAGCAAACATTTCAATTTAATTAAAATGTGGAAAGGTACAGAAATGTCCATGGGAAAGAACAGACAATAGGTGGAACAATACTCCTTCTTCTTCTTGTTTTTGGCGTAACGACCGAAGTCACTGGCTTACTAGACTGATTATGTTACCACCATAACTGGTTAGTAGAGAGCCTAGAGCTAGAGAGAGACGGTCCGAATGGGATCATGGTATCGGTCCTGTCGAGTGAAAGACCGGAACCGCTACCACTACACCACCGGGCCGCCTCGAATAAATTATATCATGCATAGTAAATAATTTTATTTTAGAATACTTATGCCATGTTTTCTCATTCCTCCAGTAAAATTTACTTTTACTTGTGGCCCTATCGTAAGAAGATATGTGCTGATAACAAAAAAAAATTACCACCGCAGTAAGATCAAATTAGCTACACCATCGTAGTTCGATGAACAAATGCACTGATTGAACTAAGCAGTAGCAAAAATGGTTACTTTAAATGACTTGTTCTGTCGAAAATGTTATTTGTAGACGAACGAATTAAGATAGAAATTTAATAATAAAATGTGGAATATAAGCCTATACAATGCTCTCAAAGCGATTCATGATACTGGGTAAAGCCATCGTTAGCTTAAAATGAATAAGGTGCTCTTTGGATTAGTAAATAGGTGTCTATGACAAATTGGTCATGCATAAGTAACAGAGCATCTTGAAGCACTGGGTTCAATGATGGTCTCTCGGGCGTTAAAAAAAACCATAAAAAAAATTATAATTGAAAATTATTGATATCGCTTAGTATCAAGATTGCAAAGCTCAACAAGTCTTATAAAAGACAATACCAGAATCAGGTCAGAATCGCTTATCTGTCGTACCGCTCAGTGCCGTCGTTCTACACCGACAAAATTGCAGGACGCAAGATGCCGAACATAAAATTGAAGGCCATCATGTTGGGTTAATGTTCGGTTTTATAGTTTAATACTTTATTGATATCGTATGTTAGTTGAGGTTCTAAGCACATGTTTTTAAAGAGTTCGAAATTAAAACGAAAAGAATGTAGCATAGGGTAAAATGTCGATTGAAAAGTAGCGTAGACGTTCTTTTAAAGGGGATGCACAATAAAGACATCTTATTCATATTGAACGCAGAATCGTTTCCCAGTATGTATGACGTGAGCTTTTCCTAGTATATATTACACTAAACAAACTCTACACATTTGCTTAAGAAGCAAATTTCAAGAAACACTCCGCTGTTTACGAGCAGCTCCTTCTATTTTTTGAAATTTATTAAGCAAGCGTTGAGTGAAAAGTAAATTGGACAATGCGGAGAATATGAGGAAGGGCATATCAAACAAGTAAGTATGTAAGGATAAAAAACAGCTTCAGCTCAATAATACAGCATAGTAGCTATATACGTGCAATGATCACTAGGCAGTTAAAAATTGTTAGAAGCATGGTAAAATAACTACTACACATTGTGCAAAGAAACGTTCACGAAAAGTTTAAAATAACAAACATCATTTTTTGAAAGCTCTAACGCCGTTTAATAATATAGAAAAAGATGAAAACAGAGAGAAAAAGATGAGCTTGCCCAGATGAACATTCATTGCTCAATAGATGATTTTCAGTTTATCCATCTATCCATCAATTTAGTAAAAGAATAAAGCAACGAGTTAATTAACCTTCGGCTAATCTTTCCTGCCTTGATAAAAGCCGCAATTCAGACATTCATTCTATATGAGGATAAAATTGTTCTCTAAAACAAGGTTATCCAATTTCATCTTGTGCTGATGAATTAAGAAACTGTATTGACAGGTAGTAGCTCCAACGAAAATAGATTAAAAATTATAATTACATAGCTATTCCGAATGAAAACCTGCTACGACTAACGTAAAGAAAAGAAGGAATAAATAGAATAAGAAAGAAGAATATGAATATTTGTTTGATAGAATAAAACCTCAAAACTCTGTCTTCTATACAATATGTTATTACAGCTTTTACAAACGGAGGTACAAATTAACTTACCATGCAGAATCGTTGTTACCACCATTAAACGGGTAGTAAATCCGTATTAGAAATTCCGGAATAGGAATGATCAAACGTTTTTATCTGCTGTATCATAGTTGAACACGTCGTGCTGACATGGTCTGGTAACAAACATTCTTCAGGTTGATTCTCCTTCTCCCCATGCCTTGTTCGTGTACCCCACCGAAACGAGGAGCGTATTGGCGCCCTCTGTCAAGATGACCCATGGTTCATGTCCGTCCAGGGTTACCGGCCGTATCATGGTGCGGTATATCGCGAACAATGTGCCTTCGGATTTCGCTGCTCATGTCCGAAGTTCTTTGTCGCATTATTATCAGTTCAATTCTGGCGGCTTCGCGCGCGGGACTCGCACATCCTCGGATGTCCTTGAAAGATGTCGGTTGGCATCCAAAAAGCCTAGGAACTGGATGAAACGGATATAGACCGTGCTTCGGGTATCAAACAACAACCGGTTTGGTACCTCCCGAAGCAACCATTCGAAGTCTACAAACGAGCATTCGGAACAGGATCGGTGACATTAAAAGTTGACATTGTTCCGGAGTTGGTACGGTCCAATTTGTCACCTTTTTTGTATACTGAGTGTATGGTACCTAGTGTGGAATGGTATTTGCAATCGTTGTTAGGTTAAGGTTAGCTTAAGATTAGTGTATATAAGTATATGTAAGAATAGTGTGTAAGTATTGAATGTGATTAGTAACTAAGCTTGATCGAAAATAAAGCATTCGTGAACAGGAACCTCGAAGCGAACACTACACCAGGTAGTTCCACACCTTCGGTAGTTATTTCTGCTACAAAATCTTCTCGATAAGCTGGTGCATGGCCATAACAAGCCTCTCCGGGTTCATCTTGAAGTGTTCTGCGTCCAGTCTATCGCTGCCTGGAGCTGACTGGATGCATTTCAGCTGTTTGATGGGTACTGGAAACCTCGTCCTAGGATGGCGTGAAATGGAACTAAATACTGAACACTTGTTCGCCAAAGTGTAGTTTATCAACCGCAGTTTGCCTACCGTCACCTCCGTTGTTTACTTCGACGGCCATGTGTCACTGGTAACGGAAGGGAGGAAATTAACACTAGCTGACACAACTCGTCATTGAACCCCCTATTGAACGGGATTTTTATTCTTTCTACATCAATGAGCAAACATGAAATAAACGCTCGGTACGCTGCCAAACTGTTTAGAGACAGAAACCGGGTCCGTTCGGTGGCTGTGCCGGTATTCCCCGCTGGTTCATACGGCATGTCTGCTCTTCCAATCTACGGGCCGCCTCATCCGCATTGTTCACACTGGCGGGTGACCAGAGCTTTTCGGCCGTTGCAGACACGCGCGGGAATATGCGGGGCAGTATGTTCTGTCCATTCACCACCTCCGACCACATGCACGCTTCGCCACCCAAAACGAGCGATTTCTGCTTACCCGTTCCGATGAAGTCGTGTGGATCACAGTTGTAGAATTTGCGCCAATCACCGCCGGTGCTGAGATGGTCTAGATACCAGCAGGACGAAAGCAGGGCCGGCAAACCGTCGCGTGTTATCTGAAAAAGGGGAAGGAAGAAAAAGAAAAACTCGAATGTGTTGCTAATGTGCTGGAAACGGCGACAAGCCCGTGTTGGACGTACCCGGTTCAGCAAATCCTGTCGGTTGCCGGTCCAAACGTGTACCACCGTGCCATTCGGCAGCCGTACGCCATTGACATACACTTCCTGCCAAACGAGCGAGCTTCGGTTCAGCACGTCGATCTGATCGACGATCCGCTGGATAAACTTTTCCTCCAGCATCTCGAACGAGTACAGCCGGTTCTGCTTCATGTACTCCAGAATGTTGGGATTGCTTGCCCAACACTCAAACCCAACCTCATCACCACCGAGATGAACGTACCGATCGGGGAACACTTCAATCACCTCGCGGAACAAGCTGGACAGGAAGGTGTACGTGGATTCGCGCGTTGGATCCATCGGTCCCAGCTTCCCACGGTACTGATCGTAGCATTCGGTGAGCAACTCCGGATGCGAAACGCCCCACGATCGTGTATGGCCTGGTGTGTCGAACTCCGACATAACTCGTATTCCGCGCAGTCTCGCTTCCTCAACAATCATGGCCACGTCCGCCTGGCTGTACACCATGGACGGATGGTATGCGCCCTGTTGGCTCAACTCCGGGAAGGTGCGGCTTTCGTACGGGAAGCTGTGATCATCCACGATGTGCCAGTGGAACACGTTCAGCTTATTGTACGCCATTCCATCGAGAATCTTTACCAGTGTGCAGGTATCGATGAAGTGACGCGATGTGTCCACCAGCAGACCACGGTGCGAAAAGCGAGGACCATCGTAGATGGCGGTGGAGTTGATTCGAACCTGCAATGGGTTGATAATTAGTAAAGGAGATTAGAAAGTTCGGCTCGCAAACTCATTCGGTTTTAATCGATCGACCCTACCATGCTGGCATCGTCGGAGAGGACAACCATTTGCGAAAATGACTCCAATGCACGTAGCATTCCCCAGATCGAGAAAGAAGACAGCTTTGCCTGCGAATCGTCAATGATGATAGTATCTGTAAAGAAATATGAGATAGAGTTTTTAATTCATGTTTTTCATGTTTTATGTGCACAAAAAAAATCTAGAAGGAGTAAAATGTTTCTAGTCTAGTTTCTAGTTTCTAGTATAAATTTCGGAAAAGTGACGTAAGAACGTTCGAAAGTTTCTAGACTGAAAGAAAACAAAAAATGTCTAGTAGTTGCAGAAAAGCACGATTCAAACCCGTTTCAGTTGTTTTGTACAGAGTGGCTACCAACCGCACCTAGATATTAATCAACATGGTTTGAAAGTAGCAGGAAAGGAACGAGAAACGAAATAGAAACGAAAAAGAAACATTATTTAAGGGTTTTTACGATACCAACATGTCACGAAAGTAGTTTAGCACACGGTTATCAAAATTGGATTAAATTTTGAGATTGAAAATACGCATGAAAAAAGAAACTCGTTACAAGGAGTAGTTTGAGAAAGAAAACGGTTGCTTGAATTTTTCTATCTAGTATGAGAAACGATTCCAACTGATATATACTTACATTCTTCATCCATCGAAAGGTACGGTAAGGTTTCGCAGGGAGCTTTCAGGTCCACTTTAACTTCCTCCAGGTATCCCTAATGTTTTGTAGCGAAACATATCATATTAGTGACGGTGACCCCTTCATCGCCGCCATAGCATTAATACTTACTATCCAGTTGGGATCAGTACGCCAGGAACGTGGTCCATCAGTACTGCGCAGAACATTGACCATGTGAAAAGGATATCCTCTACTAACAAACGCTTGCCGCGTGGTGTTGCCAATTGATACGACAAGTTTTTGGTATCGTTCGAGTGCCTTGTTGAGAATATCGCAGCTAAAGTTCATGGACTGTGTGCGGGATAAGAAACGACGCTTAAAAATGAACTCACAAAAGCTAAATATAATGAATAAACTAAAATGAACACACAATTTTTACACAATGAACAGTGAGTTTCATAATTATTTACCCAAGTTTATACTACAAACTTGGTAACTTTACGATCGGCTGTGAGCATAGAACACATCGGAATTTAGAAAAGATAGCCACAGATAGCAATTATAATCATTCCTATTATGTTTAAATGTTTTCCTACAACATACCAAAATTGTATGCTTTGCTTTTTGTAACAAATAATGTTAATCAAACTCACTAATGTATGAACGTAGCTTGATATGGACTTAAATATTTTAAGTTGTTATTATATAATTTTGTATTTTGTTGACCATCATAATAAATTTGTTGTATATCATATAATGTTGTTTTATTAAAAGTTAAAAACTCGTCCTAGTTGTTTTACCCATTCAAATCGGTTATTGTTAATATATTTTGAGTTTCTTACAATTGAGTTTTCTTTTTCAACGCGGTGATTCAAGACCGGTAAAGTGTAAAAAAATATGTATCTCTAATTGTTAATCGAAAGAAAGAAAAAAACTTATTCCGAACATGCAAAACAATTCAGCAGTGTCGTAATGAAAATAAAAAAATTATCAATATGGAAAACCATAATATTTCTCTAAAAGTTTTCAAGTTATTTCAATTGATTTAAAACATAATCAACATGATAGTTACTATTATCTAAACTCAAAACTCCAAGCTGTTACCATCGAAGCTCTGTTTGTTCAATCGTTTTCTTTAGTTAATTTCCTTCTGAAGCTCTGTAATACCACAAAACAGAGGATCAACGATCCATCGCTTGAAGAGACTTAACACCAAGGGAAGGCGACTTGAAAGTAAGAGTGCGATTAGCTTAAGTGCGCCCAATTAAATCCATCTCTCGCGAAACTAATCGTCTCTGTTATGGATGAGTTCACTCAGTGACAAGTGCTTCGCATAAGTGGTGAATCCCCCCTCGCTCAGAATGATTCTTATCGTCCGATGGTTGTTCCAGTGGGACGGTATGAAGTGAGCGTTGTAATTCAATCGAGATTGAGGTTGCTCTCATACTACCGAAACGGCACTCGTATTAACCGACAGTTTGCCGATGATGCCACCCTGATGGTGTGGTAACGCGCATGCAAACATGCCCTATAAATATAGTTCAAATGAGGCGGCTTATCAATTACCTGGAAGCTGAACGTTCCCGTTTTGATTGCGTAGAAGTGTTGGCCCGTGGTTTGGTTCCTCGGTTTGGGCCATATTTCCCCTGCAACGACACACAAACGACACATACGGCACAGGGTGAGTGATGCAGCGCACAAGGTAAGCCAAGAGCAAACATTTCGTCTTCATCAGCCCGAACGATCAACGATCAGACCAGTCGCACACAGGTCAATGGCTCGCGGAAGGTGAACGAAAAACGATACTAAAAGGGCCTCATACCTTTGGTAGCCTTCACAACCGGACCGGGATCGACGATGTATCCGCCCGTCGACGGGATCGCAAGAAACGCGATGCACACGGAAAGCGAAACGTGATACAGTAGGATAGCTTTCATTTTGGCACCTAGAACGCTCGGCACCCACTGTTGGCGATGACCCCTGCTTTTGGCGGGAAGGCGAAAGGGCAGAACACACGCACGAAACCGTGCAACGGAACCGTCGCGTTCGATCAGCTAGCACGGACTGACCTGAAGAAAGATTGCTGACTTATAAATGGTACTTACTCTCCTGGCTGCTCGCGGCCAAGCTCAAGTGGGAAGGGAAGGAAAACAGCTTGTTTCGTTCTGTTTGTTGTTACTGTTGTTTTGTCTTCCCATAATCACAACACTTTGCTCGCTGGGCTGGGCACAGGAGCTCCACGTCTGGTCGTGTATTCTCATTCTCTTTCTCTCTAACCGAGAGGCGGCGACCGGATGATTTCTTGCCGCATCTTGTTCCTTCATTGATGTTCTTTAATCGTTCGCTTCGAGCATCAGCCTCCCAGCCGCCACTTGAACGTTGCCAATGTGATATAATGTCGCCCTTGTCTGCTAGCACAGCTCGTACTTTATGTAATATTTCATTTGTTTTTCAGTATGATTTTGTGGATTTTGTCATATATCTGCTTGCTTGAAGGATTTTGTCTATATTCCATAGATATGTAGGCTGTTTGCTATGTTGCTATCGTTTTGAGGCATGCATGGGATTGTATGTTCGGAAGGTTTTCAATAGATTCCACAATTTGGCTGGGATAATGTGAAGTGCGATCTTTTTATCTTAGATACCAATTTATAAGTAAGTAATGCATTGGTAAACCAAATCCTCTCCATTTCGTGGTTGTTTAAGCAGTGAACTCTGACCTAACAGTCTATTAAACGGCTAAACCAGTAGAAACACTGGGGCTAGCACAAGCAGAGTAATTTGTTCCGTAGGAAAGTCCCCCTCTAGAATGGGGATTCGAGAGGGAAGTTTGCACCAAACCGGATGAAACAGAACCGCATCATCTTAGGAAATTAGGCAAAAAGCCCGGGAAAGGAATCTATGCATTCAATACAAGGTTGAAAAGAAAAGAATGGTCAATTTGAAGAATCCATGTAATATAAAATTAAGAATTATAAGAAATTATTATTCTAAAAGAACTATTATAAAACTAATCATTCCGAGACCACATGAAAAAGAAAATGTGAATCAAACGACAAAAAATACTATAGAAATGAAAAGGTAGAATAAAACAAACAAAGTGAAGATGAACCAAAGAAAGAAGCGGAAAAGATAGATATGAAATCAGTCGTCTGTGAAATAGAAAATGAAGTAAAAGACATCCAAAAATACAATCTACGAGAATGAAAACAATCGATGCAATTCAACAATGCAGCTAAAGAATTGCAAACAGTTACCCCGTATTACACCATGAAATATCACGATTTTAAATACATAATCGTGAACATTTAATTGAATTGAGGATTGTGCAAGAGATTATGCAGAATACAGAACACATTGAGGGACAAGCGTTTAAAAGAAATACGAACAGCATGGATGGAAATTCACATTCAAAATCGTCCGTTGGATTCTGCGGAAATTCGTTTCATACAAAAAGCGAGAAGCTAAAATAAACACGCGCTTGTGTGTACAATTTAATCATTGTACCAGCAGCTATACTCTCGAAGTTAAATACAGCACAAACACTTCCAAGTACCAACCAGCATATAAAGAAGGAAGACAATTTTTTAAAAGATGTTGAGAACTTTGCAGAATGGTGATAAAAATCGCATGTTGAATTTCGAAATCGATCAAAAACATTCAAACATTGCGTCAATCACTCTATGATTCAAATCAAAAGTATCACTAGATGCTTTCCTTGCTTTGCCCTCCTTGTTTTCGAACGGTGTGTATTACGTACCATCTTCGGTGGGGTGTGCGAACAAGGCGTGTGAAGGATGAGAATTTTACCACGAGCTAGCTGAGCTGTAAGGATCACCTGACAGCCTGTCGGTGGCGAAGATCGGAAGGATACGATAGCTGGGACATCTCATGAGAATGCCGGACTAATGTCCCACATGGAAGGTCGCTCGTCAGCGACCCGTTCAACACGAGACGCAGAGAAACGCAGCGAGCTCATTGGCTGGATCAAGTGTAACTTGACCTGAGGGAGATTTGGAGAGAGATAGGGAGAATGAGAGAGAGAAAGAATGAGAAAGAGAGAGAGAGAGAGAGAGAAAGAGAGAGAGCGAGAGAGAGAGAGAGAGAGAGAGAGAGCGGAGGGTAGTGTCGCTAAAACATCCTATTTTGTAAGTACATTATACTTATTGAACGGTACCAGAGAGTAAACTTAAGCATTTTTAAATTATGTTGTTTTCTTTTAACTATTATAAAATTTATAAAGTTATAGTCGATAATTTAATTCGAGTCGAGTAATCCAATAAAAAAGGCGATAGTTTTTTTATTTGCATTTTATTTAAATTCAAAAAGATATTTAAGAAAGCTAAATTATTGCTATTAGCGGTTTATAAATAATTTATTTATAGCTAGTTTGTTTTTGCCGAAAGCTAGTAACGACTTTTTATTTCAAAAAATATTTTTCGTCAAGTTTCTTCATCCTGGTGCCGCCATGGTGATATGGTACCATGATCTCACCTGTGCGCATGTTATGTACAACTTGTATGCAACTTGGAACACATTTACTTGTGTGCAACAATCTTGCGCGCATACAACCTAGGATACTTGGTAAAAAACACGCTAGAGAAACAGAACCGAAAGATACCACACCTTACCCACGTTCGAAAGGACAACAAGAAATGCAATAGATATTATCAAAACACATTTATTAGCTCGTCATATGTAAACAAAAATAAAACTTTCGTCAAAAATAAAAGAAATGAAAAAAGTCGTCTGATGTCAGCTGAGTATTGACCACGTGAACCCGTATGGTGTTGGTGTCTGATGAATAGATTTAGTGAAATCACTGTTTGAATATCAAAGATCCGTAATATCTCGTGCTATATCGGAGAGCATTTCCATGAACATGTCCGTGTGTGAATCATCTATGTCATGCCCAGGGCGCCTGGATTGACTGATATGTTGCAGCACTCGGTTGATGACGATCGAAACACGATCAAGGGTGGCCTGTTGGCGTAAGAGAAAAAGAATGATGAAAGAGGAATATACAAACTTGGAAGCAAATAAATAGAGTATTGGTACAAATTGTCATACCTTTGGCCACTCTTCGTTGAAGATCGTAACAAATTGTTCATTCAACAAATCCTTCCTGATCATTTCCGCATCAAGCAGGCAGGTGATGAACTCAGCGTACACATCGTAATGTGGCTGAGGTTGTGCGTTTTCTTCCAGCATCCGAATAAAACGATTGCTTACCAAATGAGAAAATACGTAATTGGCATCTAGACGAAAAAAAAAATGCAATAGAAAAGATTTGTTTAACAATCTTCGAACGCCTCTAATATAACGAAGGCACTACCTTGCTGCATGCGTTTTCGGCGGTCCGTTTCGATTTGTCCAGGACACATAAACGATCGTTCATGCGACGGCGACGATGTATTCTTGGGCGAATCCTCGGGTTCTGACGGTGGTGGTAAACAGAACCGGGCCAATTTTGTATGCTTCCAAATTGTTACCGCACCTTCAAAATGTTCCGGTACGCACAAATCACAGCGAGATTTTACTGAAAAAAAATATCCATTTATTAGAATCTATGTATTCCGAAAAGCGAACGAGTGAACAGTGGCTTACTTAGGAGTAAAACCAATTGTAGCAGCATAAACGCTAACATGCGGTTCATTAACGGTGTCGTGGTGAGACCCGGCTGGTCCAGGAAAGCGTGAGTTCGTGCGAAAAAATCAGTCAGCTCGCCGGCGGACACACTGTCCGGACTGGAGGCGACCTTGTGTACGAACATTTGAAGTTTTACATAGAAACCCGCTGGCATAATGGCACAATTTTCCTCGATAATCAGATCGGTTTGGGTGCCATTGGTCGAGGTGAGTTTGACCGTGTTGCATAACCGTTGATGCTGGTACTTGTCAAACAAACTTTGTGCTTCGGTTTGCACGTCCTTGCAAAACAATTCTGCAAATAATAAATAATCATTTGATGATTGGTTTCATGCTAAACCCAAATTGCTTTGCCAACGTCTCCGGCACTTACCCGTGTTAGAAATGTACGACTGCCGCCATTCGTTGGTTTTCTGAAGGCACTTTTCCAACGTGATATTTTTGCACAATATCCGCACCGACGCTACAGTTTCCATGGGGAGCAATGCATCAAATGAACCCTGTGGCGTAGAAATAAAAGCAATCATATCATGTATTAAAAAAGGTTAACAAATGTTTTTCCTTCCTCCAAGGTCGGGAAGCACTTACCGTGATTCGTTTGTTTAGCATTTTAGGCACGTGGCTGTCCCAGGTACAATTTATTTGGTCCAGTGCTTCATCACAAATCTGTTGGATGTTCCGCGTCGTCTTCTCTATTGTGTCTGCCGTTGCATCAGCAATCAGATCGTTGACAGCCTTTTTCTGCGGCAGAATGTACAGCATTTGGAAATCTTTTATCACGGCCGAGGTAGATCGGTCTAGGATAAGCTCCACCGTGCGACGCATGGACTGGCTTTGCGATTGTAGGAAAGCTTCCACTAAGCGCTGCTGAACGTTGCCTGGAACCGTTTTTGACAGATTATTGCCGGCGCTCGTCGTGGTAGCGTTCATCGACGCGTCAATCATCGGGGAAGCTTCGTTTGCGGTTGTATTAGCCTGAACCTGCGTTACAGCTCCCGAATAGCGTGTGGTAATGTGCCGGTAGCGTCCCGTTCGCGAAACGGTCTTTTCGACCTTAGACGGCATTACCGAAACGCGAAAATCGGCTAAAAACGGACAGGCAGCACTAAGCACATTCTCTAACAGTGCGTTAAACACTATGGGCTTTTCGGTTGGTTTTCTCCCTTCGACAAGCTGCGGTCGATTGGCGATAGTAGGGGCTTGTTCGGTGATGGTATCTATGATGCTGATGGCGGCAGTTGTTTCGTTGGAGTTGTAGTATTCCTCCGGCACGTTGGACTGATCAAACAACCAATCCAAACAGGATCGAACGATAAACTTTGAAGTGGGAAGGATGAACAAATCGCGCTGTACCGCAAATCCGCAAATCGCTGTCGCTTTGTAGATATCGTGCAACATTCGGAAGAGCTCCTCGTAGTAACGTAAACGAAGCGTCACCACATCTAGCATACTTAGGTACTGAACAAGCCACGGAACGGTTATGAGCAGCTTACGTTCGGCGATAGATTTAAGCAGCACTGGTTTCACGTCGAACGGAGGTAATAACTGAAAGAAAGAGAATATAAAGCCTTTAGGAATCACGTAAAAAAAGGAATATAATAAGATTTATTGGAAATCGTTGATGGAATATGACCAAGCTGGTATAATTATTCCTCAAGATGAACCATTATCAACGGATTATCAGCAGAGAGTTCATTGTCTTCAATCCCAGAATGTAAACGCGGTTGTTGTGTGGAACGACACACTTTAGGGTTATGATAAAAGGTGTACTAATCGTGTGAATCCTTTAGCATTTGTATAGATAACACCCTTTGGATTTGTTGTAAATAAGTCCGAACAGGAATGATACAACAGATTCGACAACGCTAGTCGTTTCTTCCGTAGCCGTATTGCTTCAAACGCATCTGAACATCCTGTGCCAGTTTCGGTTGAGAAAATTTGCTGTGGTTCAATTGTTCAGTACGTTGTCTCTGTATGTAGCAAGACATTTTACATATATTTCAAACATTACCTGCCAGTTGTGTTGTTAGTTTCTTGCTGTCTGACGACATGATAAAAAACTTGCTTTCCTGTTTGTTTCAGGAATATATTGACTCCCATGACAACACAAATATTTCGTGTTGCTATGATGCTACACTGCTACAGCGCCTCAGACGCTGAATCAGACGCTTCAAAATTGATTTTATTGAAAATTGTAGAAAAAAGAACATAAGCACCAAAATACATCTTTAACAACCCTCAGTCAGTAAAAATGCTCTACAAAGACATATACATTTTGAATTTTGAGTAGTCATAAGTCATGCTCATACTTGTCATACATTGTGATATTAATGTGAATTATGCATACGTTTCCAAGCGTTGAACTTTTACACTCAGTTCAAACATACGTCGCATTGAATGTCGGCTTGTGACGTGGCCAAAATTTATGCATGAATTTTGTTTTCATTGATTTTTTTTCCATAACGGCTCCGAAATGAATAAAGGTTTATTAAAGGTGAAACATTGCATTTGCAGTTCATGCAAAGCATCTTCTGTGTATCTTCTGAATATGACAATATTGAGATATTGTTGTAAATCATATATTTGAACATCGATCGTTACAAAAACATAAAATGCATCTTTGGATGTTCAGGTTCAGGTGCTTTGGATTTCCCAAATACAAAAAAAATATTTATATAAAAAAATAAAAAAATAAATCAATTTTGACGATGAAAGCGCTTAATGTGAGCATAATCTCCTGCATTCAATCGATATTAGCACGAACTTCAGCGTTGTTTATAATAGCGAACACCAAGGAGTAAACAGGAAGCTGAAAGCATCAAAATTAGAACAACAATCGTAACAATAACACCTAAAAAAAGAACATCAACACCAACATCACAACGCTTCAGTTCTGCCTACGAGTGAAACCTTCACATAAAGGACTCTCGGAGTTGATCCGAATCCTGGTAGCGCATCTGGAGAGACTACACAAAACAAAGAATGATAAGCCCCCGGGCAAAGGGTGCCGCACTTTGGATAGATCGTCCTCGACCAGACCCGACCAACAACCGTGGTTGAGCTGTTGGGCGGCGGCTGATGGCCCCGGAAAAATTACCGTAATGGTATCTTCTTACGATAATGGCCCTCGTAAGACATGCAACAGCTTTCATCGTCCCGTTTGACGGGCTGCCAACCATGTCCTCCACTCTGCTCCACCATTTTTCCCACTTCCGGCTACTGACACACTGACGCCGATAAACAAACACAAACATGTCCACCCCCAGCCATCAGTCGGGATGATGGAAGCGCCTGGAATGAACGAATTAGAAAGGAAAGAGAAAAAA
>JXWZ01001082.1:0-15012 GCA_000956215.1 Anopheles farauti No. 4 | reverse complement strand
TGTGTGTGTGTGTGAAGTGAGTGTGGTATTTTGAGTATTTTTGTGTGCTTCTTCAGATGCTGCGTTGGTTTCTATTTCTCTTTTTCTGTTTTCCATTCTTTTACTGCCCCACTCTGCTGCCTGCGCTCATCCCTCGAGGAGGGTGGTTGGCCAAGAGCTAGCGACCACGGTTGATACCGGATTCGCCACAGCCGGCAGCAGAAGATCATCCACCACCGGACCGGAATTTTCCACACGCCCGGGCCGACAAAACACGCATTTCACACGGATGTGAAAAGTTCCATTAAGAAGCCGAATGTCTTTTCCCGGCGCACACGTACACGAGACCGGTGCTCGGTTTTCGGTTGCGAATGACATATATATATGCGATTCCGGGCGCCCATCGAAGCGTGCTGAACGCGGAAGCCTTTCAGGCGACGCCACCACATCCGGATCAATATTAGGTTTTCGTTGCGCGGGGCGCGTTACGGGGCGACCGGCTGGCTGGCAACCTCCTGCCGGAAGTGCATCCGGAAAATCAATTAGAGTATGGGATTATCGACACGTGTTCCGGTGCGGGAACAATCGAAGAAGGTGTTCTCTACGAGCGCTTGAAGTGATGGATTAAAAATTGATTTTTTTCAAGTGAACCCATTTTTTACCCAATTTGGCGCCTAAACGTATGCAATATAAGACATTTTAATAAATTGCATAATTTAAGGCAGTTGAAACCCAAATGCGCCTGAAAGTATGGACACCAATCACATAATCAAATAATGAACAACTTCCTGCTGATAAAAGACAAAATTGATTTTATTTGATCCATCGACGATCCCCGGAAGCCTTGGCTTCAGTTAACTTTTTCACTACTGACCGGAGTTTGCACTCATACTACGTATTAAAAACAAATATACGCCTTTCAGTATGCAATTTCACCATACATCTTTCATACCACAAACTTTAATGTTTTTGTATGAAAATTATTAATCTGTTTTATTCGCATAAATGTATGCAAATTGTTTAATTTAGGAAAAGACATAATTTTTCGGCAGCATAAGAAACCCCCAAATACGCCCTAAAGTATGCAAACCAATGAACTGTGCAAATGATGAACCGATTTGTACTGATTAAAAGCGAATCGGATTTTATTTGCAAAATTAAATGTGCCCCGTGTCTGTTACGAGCCCATACAATCCTTTAGCGTGCGCAGAATTACACTCACCGCAAAGTACGAACCCAACTTCATAAAGTGTGCTAAATGTTTAATCTGCAGCCTCACCGCCCGGGCATGATATTCTCCTTACGATCTCACCGCAAGCCGGGTGAAATGGGCTGGGCATGCTGGAAACAGGTGGCATCACACGGCTTCGGCTCGTGTGCGACACTTGCGACTGTTGCGCGCCGGATCGGCATGGGGGAGGGAGGGTGGGGGAGGTAACCGAAAACCTGCCCGGCCTGCACAATCCATAAACCGTAAATGAATAATAGATAGATATGTAAATGATTGACGCTCGGACGCAGGACGAAACTGCTTGCGAAACGATCCCGGCCGATGCCATGTTTCGCAAGCACACACACACACACATACAGAGAGGCCGACAGACACACGCACACGCTGGTGGACACACGTCGAGCTTCAGCGCGCATGTTTTACTGCCATCCTTTCTGGTGAATCGATGACGAGCGTGTTTCATGCCCTCGTCCCAGCCCACTTCCGGTTGCCGCAAAAGTTCGCAGCGCAGGAACGAAAGAAACGGGGAGGCATGGAGCCGAGGCGGGACGGTGTGTGAGTGCGCTTGAGTGTGTGAGTATGTGCAAGGAATGGGTACATCTATTCGCCATCGGAGTCAACTCCACCCGCCGGAGCCCGGGCCGCCTCCCGAACCCGGAAGAATTATGCCATTTGAATTGAATTAAATTCTCTCCCAGCGCTGGACCAGCTTGGCACGGGGGCAGAAACCGGCAGAAGCGGGCAGAAGCTAGCCCCACCGTACCACACAAGCTGACCTGCACCCTGGGCAGGGGAGGGGGGAGCCGTACACAGTTCGGATTATGTAAAGCGGGCAGCTGTGCGTAAACCTCCGACGCTCGGGTTTGGAAAATCAGGAGCAGGAGGGAGGGGAGGGGAGAGTGCGGGCCAAGGCTGCTGCGCTCTGGTAGCATCTGAAAGTCAAATTACGCCTCCCCCGACCCACGCTCCACCGCGTGTGCTTTCTGTGTGTTTAGGATGCGCGCGGCCGGGGCGGTGTATGTAAATGTTATTTTATCTGTTAAGGGTGTGTTTGGCGTGTTGAACAATTTCTTCCCGAAACCCCTTTGTGCTCCAAACCCCTGGCGAGAGCCGCCATCCCACCCCCCGGGCTGGACGAGGGCATGTGCAGTCGTTACAGACCACGAATGGGGGTACCGCCGCCCCACACGTGGACATCAATCAGGCATTGGGTGGATAAACATTTCGCAAACAGCACGGCCTCGAAGGACGACCCAAGGACGAGCTCCGGAGCCGTTGACTTCCAAGCGTTTTTTTTTAATTTTTTTTCTACTCACCGATCCAGGATGAGTGAGCCGGATTTTCAATCCCCGAAAGCATTACATCATGGCAGATATGACGGCAGATTGGCAATTGGCAAATGGATAGCACTCATACTAGACAGTAAAGTCACACGTGCGCCTAAAAGTATGCAATTGCGTGAAAAATATGTCATATTTTAGGTTTGAATGTTTTTTTTAGGTTATTCAAAACCACTTCAAACTGCCTGACAGTCTTCCTTACAGATTATTATTATAACCACTAGGAAAAAAAAATGAAACAATAGAAAAAATATTCTCAAATTTCTCAATAAAAATGAATAGTTCAGCCAAACAGGCTGTTTCCAGCATTATCGTTAAATAAAAACATTATGGCAAGTAGCAAACCCCATATTAACAATCCTCTTACCAATAAATATTTGGCAAATTTTCGCCTAAAAGTATGCACTCATGCGCAACTTTTTCATAATATTGATTTGAAGGGTTTTTTTTGCAATTTTTTTCAATATTTTCTTTCAATTCAACTTACTAGTATACGGAAAACAATACAAAAATTAATCAAACAACGCCGTTTGAAAAAGGAAAATCTCCTGCCGGGAGACCTTCCCATGTGGAGTGCTGTTATTGATTATCTCTTATCGTTATTTTACCGCTTCACCGAAGACGCGACGACCCTTTCCCCGGGCATCCTAATCGCGTTCGGTGCGCAGGAGGAATCCATTCAATCATAGCGTGGTGCACTGAGGACGAATGTGCGAGCGTTCCGCGTGTCGCTTCCGATCCGTTTATCAACCGTTTGGCACATACACACACACACCTTTGGTCTCCGCTTCGGTTCGTCCGGTACGGTTTAGTTTAATCCAGAAAACGAGTCGATTTCAGCCCGGGACATGTGCTGGGAAGAACTCGATTCCCTCACACGGCACGTTATGGACGATTACATTTGTTTTTTTTTTCCACCGTCATCATTCGTCGAACTCGTCCTGTCGCAACCCTTTGCTGTCTTTCGCCGATATACTCCGTAATATTACGAAACATTTTCACAGCGAGAGCAAAATATAATACTGTCAGCTTCTTTCCCGTCGTCACGCCACGCTGTTGCCTCTGCTCGTTTTGTGCTTATTTTTCGCCTTCTCTTCCCAACTGTCGTTGCAGATGGACAATCGACGGTGAACGTGCAGCTCGTGGTAAAGAAGTACGTCGAGCGGGGCAGTCCGGTGGCACTGTACTGTGAAAACGATGTCCTGCCAGACATCCTGTACAAGGTAAGTGACGGTTTGAGCAAAATCTTCCCGATCGTGTCGGAAGAGAAAAGCGAGCCAAAGCGAGCCACATCAAACCCTACAGGCGACGGGTACGTTTTGGAAGGAAACCGGAGCGCGCTGCTGCAGGACAAATGCTCCCTTCGGCGACGATGCCGTCCTCTTCCGGGAGAACGATTGCGAGCTAATTGGGATAAGGATCGATGCACGGTTAAGTAACTAGTAACGCACTCGTTTCATTTACTTTCCGCTCATAGGTGACGTTCCTAAAAGAGGACAGCAAGATCTTCGAGTACATCAAAGGGCGAAGCCCACCGTATCGAAACTACAGCATACCCGGAGCTGAGATCGATGTAAGTGTCGCTTATCGAAGGCGTTTACGCTTGATGTGGTTCAAAGCGTTTTTGTTTAGAAATTCAACCTTCTTTAAATGTTTATAATTTTACTCTTTGTCGGAAACGATATAATTTGTTGAGTAACTCAGCTTTATGCAGCTTTATTATACCCAAAAAAGCGCCTTTCGTACAGCTTTAAACAAAAAAAAACATAGCGCCTTAATGTATGTAATGCCTCCCGTTGCCTATCTTCTGGGGCGAAGCTGTTATCACAACCACAAAGTATGAGGAACCTATTTCGAGGAGTTTATCGAAAGACCCCAGTAAGAACCGCACAAGGCCTCCGACTTTACGAACATCACTCCCAAGCGACGCGCTCCACGCCCCAAAGGGAAAGCAAATTTCAATAAACACCTGGCTTTAATGGGCTGGACCTCGGTGACCATTTTTCGGAAAGGAAGCATTACGGGCGCGCGAAAGGTGGCCATTAAAAAACGCATTCCCCGGCATTTACAGGTGTCCCTTTCGGTAGCGCGTGAACGATTACGATTGCGCCATTAGCAGCGCCCGGTCGGCCGGAGGAGATATTTTACCGCGCGGGTTAGGGTTTCCAGGGTTGCGCTGGGTGTGGTCCCCCCCCCCGGGTGGGGAGGTAGGTTAGGCGGTTTATCTACCGAATCGTAAACCATTCGACGCCATAAAGCATTCTGGGTGGTTTCCGGGTTGCTACGACTGCGGTTAGTGCTGCTTCAGGGTTGTAATTAACCGGGCAACCGTTCTCGTTCGCAGTGGAAAAAGGTGACCCCGTCGACGCTGACGCTGAAGAACGTCGACTACGATGCGTCCGGTTCGTACTACTGCGAGGTGTCGACCGATACGCCCATCTTCACCAAGGCGTCGAATGACGAAACGCTGCACGTGATGTGTAAGTACCGGGTACGAACACGCGCGTTCGCCTCTCACAACCGCTCTCACTCTTTTTCCACAGTGCCACAGAAGGGCCCGCCAACGATCGAGTTCGCGAAAAAGCAGCTGTACTACGGTGACATGCTGATTGCCAACTGTACCACGTCCCGAGCACGTCCGCCACCGCACATCACGTGGCTAATCAATGGCAAACAGGTAAGCCGATTCGATCCGCAAAGCTGAAAGCTGCACGGGATGCAATTACCGCTGGAAGTGCAGTGTTTCGAACAAGAGAAATTATGCTTACTTCTTAAATAAACTCACCGGCACAACCCACGCTCCGCGCAGGTGGATGACGCCCACGTCCGGCAGTTACATCACAACTCGAAGAACAGCCACCGCTCGAAGGCACAGCAAATCATCAGCAAAACGACAATTTACCACGGGAAGGTCATCGGTTCCGGTAACATCGGCACGTCGGGGAGCGTCAGCCTGAAGGAGCTCAAGGAGCGCACGAAAGGTAATCTCGATGGAAGTTAGTTCGCTTAGTTCGTTAGCGCCGTAACGCAAGCTGGACTAACTTCGCAAACAGCAGCGGCGGCGGCGGTAAGAGGAAGGCCAGAGAACAGAATGTAAAAAAAAAACTCCACGCACACACACACACAACAGTTGTGGGCCTCCCTTCTCCACTGGAAAGTGCTGTTCGCAACATCCTTGCGCCTTTCAAATGGGCGTGGAATTGAAGTATGATTTATTCCGGGAACGCCGCTGCCTGCTGGCGGTGTATATCATTAGCGTAAAGAGAAAATAAATGGATCATAAATTATGCTGCATAGTTACATACGTTGCGATGACGCTCATTAGCAGGGAAATAGTATCGTACGGTGCCCGGAACCGTGCGACTGTTATGGAACATTGGAAGGGCGAGCGTCTTGAAATGGAGCAAGGTTCTCCCCGAACAACACTATTCTTGTTTCCCCCAAATGAACCGCACTCACAGTTGCTGAAAAAGATAAGTTAAATGATATTAAAAGACAAATCCGCAATACAAAACCAACTTCCACTTCCTAGAAGATCACCGATTTATTTTCTTTTCTTCGCTCCATTTCTAAACACGATATTATTCTACTTGCCTAGCACAACACTCGCAGCACAGTGTTTTCACATTTTGTTTGAATTTAAACAACTAAGTTTCCCGATTTACACCATATTTTAAATTTCCGTGCAAAAATAACATTACCATTTGACAGCGCAAGGGTGTCAAAATAACAACAATACCTGTTGACAGCGCGCACTGTCAAAACACTTACACTGCGCAAAATGCGAAACGGTACACTTTGGAATTAAGTAAGTTGTCATTTGGTACGAACGATTTCTCCGTACCAAATGTTTATCGAGCAAAACGAGCTGGAATAAAGTCACATTTAACTAATTTTAACCTTATTTGCTGAAACTGGTAGACTTAACCTGTCACAAAATTCGTTCTTTCGAGTGGATATGATGTGAAGCTCTTTGGTATATGAAAAGTTTTCTTCCATACGGCTTAAAACCATTTTTTCAATATCTTCTAAAGTGGAAAAATTGTTAGAATTTATGGTATAGAAAAGAAATAGTACACATTTGATAAATCGAATGCATCCTACTTTCTGTAATGTTCGACATACCGTAGTAATGTTTTAATTTTCCTCTATTTCACGCTGCAGCGGTTGAGAACGACTTCCAGGACAAGCTGACGAAGTCAACCAGCTCGATGGGGCTCGGCGGTGGCAACGGTGGCTACTCCAGCGGTGGCTTCGAGATCCAGCCAAACATTGGCTACAACAGCTTCGAGAGTGGCTACAACTACGGCATCAAGATGCACCATCCCGGCCGGGAGCGGAGCGGCGGCAGCACGATCGGGCTGCTGAACGGTGCGTTCGGTGGTTCGGCGTACGGCAGCTTCGGCGGGATGGCCGGGCTCGGTTCGCTCGGTACCGGGCCCGGCATCGGGTCACCGGACATCGCCGTCGAGGAGAGTGATAAAAAGACTTGGCAGCGAAACGACTACAGCTACAACTACAACCAGTACTACGACAATAAGCAGCTCCAGCAGCAACAGCAGCAGCAGCAGCACTACGACAATGGCTACCGAAAGCATCGGTAAGTAAAGTAAGGGGATTGAGGTACGTCCCGCAAACAGTGCCGATCGGGCGTGAACGATACGAAATCGCACCGGATGGTTGGCCTGGAACGAACAGGAGGCTTGCGCGCCACCGCATCGCAACCATGACTGAAAGCAATTTCAATTAATTATCAGTCAAGGCATCGGCAGCGACATTTGCGTGTCTGGTGATGGGAAGCGATTAAATTTCTCACCAGAACCGCCCGAACGCCTCCTCGCCACGCGGCTCCGTAAGGTGCACGGGGACGATGAGCTGTCAAACGGAAGCGCACCGATAGCGTACACGAGCCGCTGGCGTTGGAACCTGCAATATATTACACCAATTAATAAGCCCGAAGCGGATGCTTATCCGTTGGAGATAAAATAATCTACCACCGAGCCGATCCGGACGCTGACCCAATAGGGGCTCGTTCGGGCAGCTCCTGAAGTCACGCTGCTCCCGGGAAGAAGCAGCGGAGAAGCACCGGTAAACGACAAAATATTCACACCTTCATCCCGTTCATTATCTCGCCCAGCGCTTGACTTAAATTAAAATAAACATTTCTCAACCATTCTCCCCCCTCCCGCACCCACCGGCACAGCCATTTTCAATTCGGAGTGTAACGAGCCGCCGTGCCGCCGCTGTCGGATCGTTTCCGCTTCAATAAAGCCGCCGGTCGTCGACACGGCTTCCCCCCCCCCTTGGGACGCCCGCTGGGCTTGAGCAAACGCAAGTAAATTGATTTCAATTAGAGCTTGCAAATGGAAAGCAAACAGTGGCAGTGGGCTGGCCGATTAGGGGAGGTGTAGGAAGAAAAACTACTCCCCAAAAACTAGCCGCAAGATGGCGATGGGGCGGCCGGAAGCCACCGGGTCGCAACATTGAGCGTAGTCACTTTACGGTGCGATTTTCCTTTCCGACTTACGCGAACGGAAGCGTGATTGGAATCTTTTAATAGATGGTGAAAGAACGACCCGGCCGTTGTGCTGTTGTTTGTTTGAGTTTTGGGTTATTTGACGGGTTTGGTTTCCAGTGAGAAAGTTGGGCTATGGTGCGGAAAGTTGCGCATTAGTTGGCAAGACTTCGGTTGAGGACCGAGCATATTTTTTTTCGGTTTTCGCTTCCAGTGTCTTATTTTTATCTTAACTTATTATGCTATCCGGATTGCATAACAGCGGGCGGATTGAAGAAAAAAAATGCTGCAATGCATAATTTATAGCACGACCTAGTATACCAAGCTTCATCACGGGATTGCCTACCAATAGGCGTAAACATGTGCCGTAAACAATCGTGCTATCTCATGCTACTTATTTACTCCACCCATGTGTTGTGTTTTAAAAACGAACATTTCACATCCATTCGAGTACTATTTCAAGCAACATTCACGCAGTTTCCTGAAAATTGTCAAGCCAGGCTTGTCGAACTCACTTTCGTTTCGGAACGGCGGTCCTGGCGGTGGAAACAATGAGACAGCAATGTCATATGCACTCGTCGTTGGTAACTTACCGCCCGCAAGTCGTGAGTTCGACCTGCCCGCTGTAAATATTGCAACACGCTCGGTCGAGCGCACATTACAGCAGGCAGCCGGCAAGTGCACAACAGGAATGCAAACGTTTCAATTGCTGGTGCCCGAGCATGCCTGCCAGTCACGGAAGGCGAGGCGCGGCGGGGTGAAGAATTTCGACAGCCGGGCACAATACCATGTCGAATATCAACAGTATCGAGATAAGCCAACGAGTTGGGCTGCTGCCGGGCACGTACCACCCAGCGTTGGAATCAATTTTCCCAGAAATCGAGCACACAAACCGGCGCCGGGCTCGGGAACAGGCTGCCCCATTCGCACGGCCATGCTACCGGACGTGCCTGCTGGACGCTGAAGATGCAGCGTTCGGTCTGGTTGTGGCAGTCGGTTTGAAAATAATGGACCACCGTAATGGATCGCAGGCGCTTTTGTCTAGCGCACCAGCGTACTCGGTGCGCTGCGAGACACCATCGAACAGGCTTTCTATTGGCCTCCCGTATGATTGATGCACCCGGTTGCATCCCCTCCCGGGAAGTGTCACCTTGTGCCGTGCGGCAGAACGTGTCCATTATTTACAAACGTCTGTAAGTGATGTACGCCTGCTCGGTACGCAGGCAAGCAAAAGGGGGCCGTCTTTGCTGATGCTGGATAGATTTGTGCGTTGGCAACATGGCCGACAACATGCTTGAAACTGCTCTGTATTAGACGCTTGTATCGTTGAAAATATATTCGTAAAGTTTTTTTTTTTTATTTACCGTAGATCTAAAAATTCCTGAGGGTCACATTTTCACAAAATCTACATAATTCTGCGTCACACATTTACGGATGATATGACGCTAATCATTTTAAAAGCCTTTTTTGGTTCGTGTCCTAGATAGAAAACTTGAAATTGCCTATTTTAAGGCTGAATTTTGGAAGTTCGCCTTAAGGTATGCAATTATCAACGATTATTGCTATCATGTTCTCAGAACACTCAGATAACGAAAACAATGCGCATAAAAGAATCTCTTTCGGAAAGAAAAAAAACTAAATCACCTCGCTAGACGTTTGCAAAAGGGAGGAAAGAGCAAAACAAACCCATTGCAATTTCATTGTGTCGCTGCACCTGAGCATTCTTTACACAGTATAGGAAACCGATTTCCACGCCCGCTTTGCAAACACACACAAATCGATCTGCAGCGGAAGCATTCGTCGGCCCTGGACGTTTCTAACTGTTTTGTATTCTTGCGCCTTTTTTTTCTTTTTTATTGCATTGAAAAATAACTAGAACATTCGAGTGGCATCCGTGCTAGCAGCGCTTCGAATCCAATCTACGTCTAGCGCTGTTTCCACCGGCCCAGGGAGCCGGGATCGGTTCCGCTTCCGCCGCGCTCCAGAAGCGCGAAGGAAGCTCGTCCAAAATTTATGTTTTCGTACAGTTTTATTGGATTTCAGATTGGATCATCATGTATGCATTGCACTTGGCGGCTGGTTCGCCTCAGCTGCACTCGGGTGCGTGTCGTCGCTGCAGCGTTGACGGCGGTGCACGAATCACGGTGCACGCCGGATGGATTTATATTTGATTTGACGACACAGGCAGACATACGCGCCATTCTTATCTCGGGCGTTCTTTTATTTAAACCTGCCCGCCGGAGGTCGTTCGTTTAAAGTGCACGACGTTCGCCGTAGCCCGAGCTGAGCTAAGCAAATAGAGCATGTGCTTAGTTTTATGGCTCGCTATTACTTTTACATTAGACGGTATCTGCGATACAAATGCGGTGAGCCACCGCACCGATCAGTTTCTTTCATCTGTGTGTTTTTCATCTCGTTTTTTACCGCAGCCCATCATCCGAGCACAAGTATAGGCGGCACCTGTACGAGGGGACGTACGAACCGCGCAAGAGCCACCGTGTGTCCGCCTCCTACAGCCAGCTGTCAATCCGCATCACCGAGGCCCTCACCAACAACCTGGGCCGGATAGAGATCACCTGTTTGGCGACGATTCCAGCGCACGTGGAGCCCGGCGAAGAGTACGCCGACTATAAAACGTCGTTGATCAAACGTGAGTAGCGCAAAAATAAAACACATATTAAACTGAATATGAATAAGTTTTTTAGCGTGCCATAATTTTATAGCACCTAGCGCAAAACACACTAAATTACTCCTCTTTCAGAAGCAGCGTCAATTTACGAATCAAGCAGTTCCGCGAAATCTAAAATACAGATAAAACAACTTGAACATAATAAAGACAACTTGAACATTCCCCCCACATCCCCGTTTCCTAGATCTGGGCCGAGATATAAACAAAAGATCAGCATCTTCTCCTCCCACAGCGGTAAACCGCATTTCACTAAACTGCCGCAGCCGCCGGTAAAGTTGAAACTGCAGACCGAGCCGAAGCCACCGCTTTTATTTACTTTCATTGCCGGTTGTGTGCCTCGTTGCGTAATTATCTGCCGCCCCGGATCTAGCAGCCACCAGCAGTGCCACCGTTTGGCACAACCTCCGAACCGAAATATTTACCGTCCACGAACCTGCATTAATTTCAATTTAATGTTTTCGTGTAACGTTTTTCTTTTTTCTCTCTCTCTCTGCGCTTCACCGTGAACAGACCTCCCGGGGTGGTGCGCTACTTTAAATATTATTCACCGAGTCTGCCGGCCACTGATTATTTCGGCGACATCGTTGACCGTGCCCGAGTAGTGTGGCGCGTTTCGCCAAATTGCGTTTGCTCAGCGCGTGCAGAGCCCTAATCACTTGGTTCGGTTTATTGCACGGTTGCGGAATGTTGGTTTGCTTTTTTCGGGTTTGTTTATTTTTGTGTTAAACATACAACACAAACAGGGAATGTTATCTTTTGTATCATGACCGAGGTAGTATGGGGTACTTGCTTTACTGCTCGCTATCGTACGCAAGATAATGTTGCAATGAAAAAATAGTATAATACTCAGTATCTTATAACATTGTCGCATTTAATTAAAAATAAAAACATGAATAGTATGTAAAAATTCGAGAGAAAATCGTCGTAAAATATTTTTATGGCATGTTTATAGCAAATCGTTTAGATGCTGGGAAATCAATTTAAATGCTACTGAAACTATTTTCAAACTCTGAAAACTTGTTCCCTTTCCCAGATTTTAGCTACTTCTTGCCAACAATCCTGCAATGTCCGCATTGCATCGTTTGCTTTCGTTACCGAATCAAGCCCGAAAGAAATGAATCCGGACTGTCTTATTCTCCTCTCCCTTTCCCGCCTCACGGTGTCCAGCAGACCGGGGAATGGCGAAATCTCGCCCACAAGTTTTGCTTACTTTTGCGTGCCAACCGAATGAACAACGCCACCGTTGGCATGTCGGTGGTCGCGCCGGTGGGTCGCCCGTGCCGAAAAACTGGCGAGCGAACGGAACAATGACAAGCGTACCTGCCGCTCCCCCCCCCGCAAATGTTCTTCTGCCCCGCGGGCGAGAGGAAGAAGAAAAAAAAATAAACGGCGATCAGCCTGGCGCGCCCGTAGCGATTGTAATAAATTTATATCCATTCTGCTAGTGTCAGCCGGGCCAACTTGTGGAAGCCGCCTGGAAGCGTCCATCTGTCTGTGGTTTGTGCGCTACCAGTGGCAGCCGAGGCCTCGAGCACATCCTGCGCAGGACGTAGTGGTTGTATGAAGGGGAAAAAAAACCGCCTCGGAGCACAAACGGCGAGAACGAGCACGGGCAGGTTTTACGGTCAGTAAGGTAACCGTCACCAGCAGGCTGGGTGATATGATCCCGGGATGTTGGGGGCGTAAAGGGGAATCCCAAACCAGCAGAGACACTCGACCCACACCTGCCCAGCTGATCCCGGGTGATCAACCTCCGCCGCCGGACGGATAGTTTCCACCCACACGCACACAAACAAAAGCGACCTCCGGGGTCGTGCCAACTTTGTGCAGCGACCGACTCCTTGCTGGCTGTCATGCACTCTGTGCGCGCCCTTTGCGAGCGGCAAAAACTTCAGCAGCAAAAATTTGCCTACGAAAAAAGAAAACTCCAAACCGGCCTGGAGCGTGCGGTGTTGCGGTTCAGCAGCGGCTGACAGGGTTGAGCAGGAATGAAAGTGCCGCTTGACGGTGGATGCCTTCCTTTTTTGCCGCCCAAATTTTCGCAACACATGCAAAGTGCACCGGTGCGTACAATTTGTTGGGAAGGCAGCAAGAACGCTCGCAGATCTTTTTGGGAAGAGGAATACATTCTTGGCAGCACCGGGAAAGCAAATAAGTGGGGAAAGAAATATTTTCATCGATGAAAAAAGGAATAATTTTTACTTTCACAATTTGCATACTTTTGGGCTACTTTCAGCCCGCAAAGGAAGCTTCTCTTCGGACAAATGTATATACTATTTTTGGGCACATTTTTGCTTCAACCACCCACCATTTGGCTTGAAAAGAAATGTTATGGGAAATTTTTACGACAAAAATATGCAATCTACGACATCTGTGGACTAATAAAATAGATTTAAATCCTCTCCTAACACAACTGCATACTTTCAGGCGCACCAGCTCAACCTAAGCCTTAAAGTATGCAACGGTGAGCAATTGCTCTGAATCAATACGGCATGAAATCTTCATTTCCTGCCTCGATCGATACTTTCCACCGGTTGCGAACGGTTCGAAAAATAGCTTTATTACGAAAACATGGTACTTGTTCGTGCGCCGCCCGATCAGTTACACGAAACGCGACGTCGATAATGGGGGAAAGCGAAACAAAACACCGACCGAAGCGGAACGTCACAAATCATGCCCGACCGCAGACCGATAGGAGAGAGGAGAAAACGTGGGATTAAGCGGGGGTGGAAAAAAAACACTGACGAAAGATACGCATAACAGGCGCCTGGATTTGTCTGGAATTGAAATGAAGCCTCCGCTTATCTGCCTTTCCCCGAATGGGGGTTTTTTTTTCTTCCGGGAAACAATTAAAGCAGAATAATACCACTTTACGAGAGCGCGAGCACGAACGAAGGGTCGGCGCGTTTGGGGCAGCTACAAAAAGAGGCCATGATTGATCAACAAAACAACAGGCAGCACATGTTTGTTGCGCCTGCTGCCTCGTGAGTCGCCCGCTGTGTCATTGGCCGTGGTGCCGGTGAGACCAAACAAAAACAATAAAAAAAGAAGAAAAAAAACGGTTAAGAAAGCACAAGAAAGGCGCCCCTTCATCGTGCTGGCCAAATGCCACGTGGCCTTGCCTGGCTACCCCGCCGTCAGCTCGTTTAAGGTTCTTTTGCGTATTTTTTTTTTTCTTTTTTTTGCTTCCTCCCCCCCCTTCTCCGTTTCCACTGGAGGAAGGCAGCTTATCCAAGCCGGCCGAGCGCGCTGCGAACGATGGCACGGCCGGTGGGGAGCCATTTGCAGCAAAATGGAACAAAAGCAACATCATTAACGAGAAAGGGTTTTCAGGGGCATGGGTAGCTTGGGCGCGTCGCACCTCCCGAAAACCCCCCGGCCCGACACCCACCCCAGCGCAGAAGGAAAAGAAAATGAAGTATCCTCTTTTGTACTTGACAGCGAAGGCATTCATCATTGTTTATTTATCTTTAGTTCAGCGCGCCGGTGCGTCGGTGCATGTCCTTTGTACTGCTGTCGGGAAGCCGTGGGGCTGCGGCGGGTTTTCCCAGGGGCGGCGGAGGCGGGGTGCCGGTTGCTCAGGGTGTTGTTTTCCTGCATCGTTTTTTTTTTTTTTGCCCACCCACGCTATTACCAGCGCAAAGTATCTACTTTGCCAGTTGTCGTGTTGCTCCGGAAAAGGCGCAACAGGACTTCCAGCCGAAAGGATGCGCGATTCGGTCGGTGCCTGGCAGCCGGACTTCGTGCGGGCACCCGCTTCGACCGGGGTTCGAAATTTTCCGACACGCTTCCGTTCGAACCCGGGCCCGGGCTAGGCGAGGGAGGCCGCGGGCGGGAGCGGGCGCGGTAGCGAAGAAGATCCGTCCGTCCGTGGTCTATAATCGTGCCCATTATTCTTTCTTTTAATTCCAGTTGAGAAACTTTCATGCTGGGTTTTGTTTCTATTTTTTTTTTTTTTGCGTCGTCTTCTTCTCCTTCCTTTTCGCACATTTTTTCCGGCGCTGCTGTCGGGGTGTTTGATTGAATAAAGTTTTCCGAGATAGCGGAAAGGATTCAGACTTTTAAAGAATTTGGCTCTTTGTATAAAAGATGAAGGGCGAAAAGGCGGCGAAGAGATAAAGGTCGGGAACCAGGCCGGAAGTTGGAGTGTTCGAGTTCAGATCAGCTCAGGAAAGCGTGTCAACTACGAACACGAACGCCACCAGAAAACCATCATCTGAAAACTAGCAAAGTTATGAGCTGTCTATTCCACCGTTCC
>JXWZ01001081.1:0-10630 GCA_000956215.1 Anopheles farauti No. 4 | reverse complement strand
GGCGTACCGCACCGGCAAGTGATGTCATTTGCGAATTTGAAAGTAGTAGTGTGCATTAGACCGGGCGGGTTTCACTCTCGCAACCGCGCGTACCACCGAATCATGTCGATTAAGACATCATCGGCATCGCCCGGAAAGCTTTTCACCCGAGTAGTTTTGCCATATGGCCTCCGGTCTCCCGCCGCCGCTACCTGTCAGAGGCTATATTAATCGGCGTATATCTATGTCTAACTCACTTCTTCCCAACATACCAGCGCGAGCGTCTTTTATCGTGATTGCGAGGCGGGCCCCGAACACACTTACACACCCGCCTGCTTTGATCGTTGTAATTTCATTTCCACTCCGCTCGGCGGCAACTAATCAACTTTCCATTCTGCAACGATCGCGAAGCTGCCCGCACGTCACCCTCCCCACCCGTCCGTTGCACTTCGGTGCACCGATTATAGCGGTCGCGCTTTAATGGAGAGGGAGCGGGCAGGCTTTTCACACACCGCTCGTCCTACATTTTTTGGAACGCGACGCGACGTCCCATGCGTCAAACGATTACGTGCCCTTGCGCGGCGCATGTGTGCATCGATCCGTTCAAAAGGTGGTCGACGTTTATCCGATGGGGACATTCCGTTTTCGGAACCGTCGAACCTCGTGCGGGGAAGTGTACGTGGTACGTGGGCGAAGAAGCCAAACTGAGCGTTGAGGATTTGAGAACACTGAAACCAACCACCTCAAGAACTGATGTCATTTGGAGGTTTCGTATTAAACGACTAGCGACCGAACTTCCACCAACACACACACACTAATCGACCAGCCGCTTATTGTAATTTCCATTCCCTTCCCCCTTCCCGCGCGGCAACACTTGTGCGCCCGCGTGCTTTTTTGAGGTTAGGAAAGTTTCTCGCCCGCGACCGGTCTAGTGTTTGGATCAAAAAATCTGTGCCAACGTGCGCTCGCTCGCTCGCGTGTGTGTGTGTGTGTCGCGGCCCGATATTGAGGTTGGGACACAGAACCCGAATCCCACACGACAACGACACTCCCAAAGCCTGTGTTGGCTATGAATCGTAAAGCAAGAAGAGAAAGTTTCTGCTTCTGGCGATGATGATGGTGATGATGAGAGGTAGCAGTTGCTAGTTGCGAGTTCGGCGAGGGGTGTGGCACACGTTACGTTTTTCTTTTTTTTTTTTTACATTTTATCTCTGGAGCGCAGAACGCACGGAACACGGTGTTCCACTTTCGACTGCGTTCGATCCGGCTCGAAGGGCCAAGAAAAAGCAACGCTCGCGAAAGCGCTCCTCCGCGGCGGCGGGGGAAGGTCATGCATCAGTTGTACAGTCATTCGGGTGGGAAAAGCGACTAATGGTGCGTGATTATTTATACGATCGGTCATTCTTGCCGCTGTGTGTGTGGGAAGATCTCCCACAGCAGAACGCGTTTATCGGGATAAATAGAGTAAAAAGAGGTGTAGCATCCCATCGTGGCGTTGTGTCGCTTTTGATAATCGATATACACACAGAGCCGGCACGTTCAAGCCACGCACCACACATACGTGATTTGATTTACGCGTAGGGTTCGCAAAAGGGCAGCCATTGTTAATGGCATATTTGTTCGACATTTTGTTCATTCGTCGGTGAAACTTTTCGTGTAATGCGATAATGTTACGGCTTTCGCAGATACGGCCATAGGACACGAGTTGCGATTAAAATGGCCCTCCGTTTCGATGTTGGACAGCCACTGGACCGTAATAAAGAACAACAGACATTGCTGTCGCTCTCGATTCGTTTGGGGATTTGGGGAGTACTGGACTTTCCAGCCGGACCCGTGCGCCACAAGGTCGTTGTCGCATAAGTTTTTTAGCGAAGTTTTTCATCATCCTGTACCACCCTCCCTGTACTCTGCCTCAATATTCTTACAAACTAAGCAAAAGCGTAAGCGTGGCACGTTTCTTTAGGGTTTTTTTTTCGGAAAAAAAATAAATGCAATTTTATGCGTCTGACGCGCGGCAGACGAGAATGTTTTGTAAAACGATTACATTTTCTGCGCACGCCGTCGGGGAGCGGGAGGGCCAAGTTTAGGCAGCAGCCAGCTGATGCTCCGACATAAATTCTCGTAACACAGGCTTGGGCCTTTTGCGTAGGGGCCAAGATTTATAAGAAGCGTTTAAGAAACTTTCCACCAAGTCTTTTAAGGACGGGACATTCGAAATGAATTTGCTTCTTTCTAAGCGCGCCGCTTCTGTCCGCTGTGTGGGAACGTTGCAAACGTGAGTGCGGGAAAGAAAGCCGTGAAGAAATCAGTCACGCATCAGGCGCAGAGTGCCTGTAAGGGCGCAATATGATGGTGGTGCCCGTGTGCTGCATTGCCGTATTATATCTTGCACAACATCATTGCGGAAGAAGTCGGCTGCAGGAGGATAACGAACTGTGTCGGGTTCAAGCGTCGTGTGAAAACGAAAGCGAAGGGAAGAAAGGACAATAATTCAACCCCCTGTTCATATGAGAACTTCCTTACGAGGGGGAAGCACAAAATTTCTTTGAGGAAGAAAAGAACTTCCTGATTCATCCCTTTCTACTGCTGCCGTCGAGTTGTTTACCTGTGAGGAACTGAAATTTAAAACTTTTCGGATGCGCCAACGAGTGAAGTACTACGTTGCAGATATGATTCTCATGTCCATCGTGCTTTTCTTTTACCTCGGTACGCCATGATACGCGTTTTCAGTGTGTGAGAAACATAGGAGGCTGTGAAAGTGGTAACGCAAAGCGGAAATATGAACATCCAACGTCTAAAGAGATATCGTAGTGCACAGTGAACAACCACATTGCCGAATGTGGAGAAGGTGCACCGCTAGAACAGTGCACGTAAGCTAGAAGCGAAACGAACATTACACAGTGCCGTGTATTAGAAGTTTTACGTTAATTGAAGGTTTACAGTGAGGTGGAAAGGAATCGATAATCCGCAAGAAGGTACAAATTAGTAATAGGAAGAGAATCGTTGGTGCACACTCCAGTCTCATGACGCTATGTGCGAGGTCGTGTCCCTGACCGAGAGTAGTCAACCATCAGCAGCAGCGCCACCGCTACTACTAGTCGGTATCATGGGGCAGACATCGTCCTCCGGGACGGCGGCAGCCAGCACGAACAATAATAACCATCTGCAGCATGCGAGCGGCGCTAGCCGCAATGGGAAGAAGATTTACCACCGTCACAGCACGGTCCAGCCGGCCCTCGCCGGTATCCGGCTCCTGAAGAAGGAGAACTCACTGACTGTGGGTGGCAGTGGTGGTGCGAAGCAACGCGACACGATACTGCTGCAGAAGGCGCGCACGGAAAGTCGCAACATGGACCAGTACGGGCTACTGCTGGCGAATGGCGGTGCCGCGACGACGACGACGACACCTCCCACAATAAACGGAGCCACAGTCGCGACGGCCAGCAACGAACTAACCGCACTGCTCTCCGCCACCGGCAGTGCGGCCGACGTGGACCGTTCCGTCACGTCCGTGGTGGGCGCGAGCAATGCGGCCGGGAGCAGCCGGGAGTTTTTCAAATCCGGCGACGATACGTACCACCGGACGGACTGTTGCTACTACCGCACGATGGACAACGGCTACCACAAGCTGCCGTCCGATTCGTACCACAAAACGACCGAAGGTTGCTACGTCAAGATGGCGGACGGGAGCTTTCGACGGTTGGACGTTAGTCCGGCGGGGGGCGGCGGCAGTGCGACGGACGGTGAGGAGGACGGTTCGCAGACGACCAACGTGCCAACGAGCGCCGCTCAAACCGTGCAGTACCGGGTGCGCAATCCGATGCTGAAGTTCTTGAAGCGCTCCAAATCCCACACACCCGCGACGATAGCCCAACTCCAGAAGGAGAAGGAACAGCGCGAACGGAAAGCGATCGGTGTCGCGTCGTCGCAGCATCACCGGCTCAGTACAATCCAATCGGCGGAGGCCGGTGGTGATGAGGCCGCCGGTCGTAAGCAGGTGGCAGCGGCTGCGGCCGCCCTGTTGCAACACGCGCCCCAACATCAGTCCCACTACCAGACGCCCGCGCTCAACTCCACCACGACGGTGGCGCTGGTGACGTCCGCATCGCAACCGCAACCGGTTCTGGCGACGGCCGGCAGCAACCACCAGCAGCATGCGCACCAGCATCATTCACATCACCATCACCACCACCACCATCACCACAACAACCCGCATCCACCGTCGGCATCGTCCATCGTGGAGCAGCAGCAGCAGCAGCCGGTGGTCACCAAGCAACAGCAACCGAGTGCAGCAGCGAACCATCAGAACCGGCGCGTTATGGTGACGATGATCGACGGTGGGCTGCCGGTGGTCGCCAAGAGCAAGCCCATCCACGACCGACCGAAGACTGCTCGGCCCCGCGCCCAGGACGCGAAGAGGGAGAAGGTAAATAGCTTTACGGACGATTCCAAGGAACTTTCCCGGGGGCTCAAATTTCTCGCTAGCACATTGTCATTCGAAAGGCAAATTTTTGTTGGGGATCGATTGCTTTCGGTTTCGCTTCCATTATCCACATGGTAAAGGATCTAAAGGAACTGAAAGGAGCAATCCATTAATGGGAATGTATACATCAATGAAATGAATGTAGCCCGGTGAAATAAGATATAAACGTGGCATGAGCTCTTACTCGGAGTGCGTGGTGTGGGTAAATTACTGGCACTGAGATCTTTCACTTAGGACATTCGCACGAGTTCGACACCCTTGCTCGTATTACGTCCATAGCCGTGGTCTCCTCCCCCTGCGACCCATGCCGCTAATGGTGTATTTAATGGTTCGTAAACGTAAACAGGCGGGTTTCAGCTGAATATTGAATTGACCTTGACTATGAATGGGCTTGGAAATTGGAAGTCCTGGCCGTTGCTGTCAGGTTTCGGGCTAGAAATGTTGTACGCACTGTGGGTGTCACCCCGTCTATAGCACACGCATATGGGTGTGCGTGTTATTTGCTATCTATTTCCCAGCCACCGAGTGGTGGTGCTGGAATCAGGTTGCTAGAGTTGCGCGACAATTGATTTTTATCTCCACCCGAGGGCGCCTAGTTTGTATTTGGTCGCACGATGACGGACTTTGAGTGGAGGCTGCCGGATCGGTTACTGAGCGCTGGAAGAGATCTTAGCTCTACGCACCCTATATACACCTTGCTCTCTTTGACTTGCTCACTTCGGAATGGGCATGAGGCATCGTAAAGAGATCACTTGAACACTCAAACTCAAACACACACATACAACATGATAATGGATGATAAGATGATAATGCACTCTCACAAGTCTTATCGTGGCGTACGCGTGACTCTCGGTGGGAAATGGGAAGTTTTTCCGATAAAACTTTCCCCTCACGTCGAGCGCGTCAAGAGGTTTCTAATATTGTGTGGTACACACACACACACACACACACACGACGCCAATCCGCCTCCATGTTTGGGGTTCGGGTATCTGTGTGTGTGTTTGAATTGCTGTTGCGGTACCCTCCGGTGGTGTTTCCACTGCTTGCCAGTTTGGCGGAGCGTCAGTAGCGGTTCACGTTCCTGCTCCATCGCAACCCCTGTGTGTGTGTCTCACAACCGGTGGGGATGTCTAAAAGGTGTCGTCCAACTGGCTAACGGCCGAAACAGCTACCAAATCTAGCGAGCGCGTAATACTCGGCTTTGTGGTGACTGAGCGGAAGAACAGCAGCACCGGAAGAAAGGTGCCGGCGAAGGCTGTCGATCACGACCCGTCACTCTCGATCCGGTGCGACGAACGATGTGTGTTGCTAAGTGTCGCTAAGTATCCCGAACTCACACGGCAGCAGGTGCCGGTGGTGTTTGTGATATTTACGCAATGGGTGACGGTGGTTCCTGATGAGCCTCGCGTATGAGACTTTTCCCCCGATCATGTGCAGTTTGTGTGCAGTTTTCGACGACAGCTTCCTACGGTGTGTGTGCGTGTGCGTGTTTGTGTTTGTATGTGACACTCGAACATCACATGACGTTAGCGCTGTTTTGCGGAGTGGGCTCTAGCTGCCTACGGCCGGGTAGCTTTAACATGTAGGTGGTGTCCGGTGCTCAGAAGAAGGCCAACCTCTTTCCCACTCTTCTGGCGACCGCGACACGCGGAGCTAATGCGTCCCGCCTGGGCTAGCGCGAATAATTATTATCATTTGTCGGCTGGGTACCCGTTCGGGCGCGTCCTGTGCCGGGAAGTTCTTCACAATCTTATCTGCGTGTCTTCCCGGCCCGTGACGCCCAGGACCAGACGTCGATAAGATTAATTTTTGGTGTGAGAGCTGGCGGTCTACAGAGGGTGCCACAAGTGCATTGCTCACAGGAGGGGGGGTGTACGGTGCTGTCCATCAAGTGTACGTCGTTCACGTTCACCAAGAGGTGTTTATGTTTGTTTGTGTTTGGAGTTACCTGGTGTGTCCGTAACTGTTGCTTACAAAGTGTGTGTTCTGTCCTTCCGTGTAACATTAGTCTCAATGTTTTGGTGCCGTGTGACGTTTTGCCGACGCCTTCGACTTTGCGAACTCATCGATCGTTTCACCCCGGGTGAAGGACATCTCGAACTCGTTCGCACATCCATCATCCAGTAGGTGAAAATACCATCCGGGCGAAATAATGTGATAACTCTCAAATCTCCCTTCCCCAGCAGCACGTACGAGCGAGTGCCTGAGAAGCTCCACTCCACTCTGCTTCGCTCTCCCTATCACGACCTGGTCCAGTGTTCCGACACTACCTCCACACGATACACACGATACTTCAAATAGACAATTGCGCCATGCGCTGCTAGTGTGTGTTTATATGCGTGCGTGCGGTTGCCTTCTTCGGCGAAGTGAGTGTGTGAATGCAGCAGGCCGTGTGAGTCAGCCTCTACCAAAACCAGCTGAACTGATAAGAAAAAGCGCACCCGCCCTGACGACTCGCTGTTCGCTTCGCATTCGAAAGCGAGGCAAAGCCTGGGCAGTTGTGAATCGGTGCCATTGTTCAGCAGAGCGGGCTCTCCGTCTCTGCAGAAGTTCGTTAGTGAGTGTGTGTGCGCGTTTTTTTGTTATATAGGTAGCCCAGGGGTGGCAAAGCTTTCGGCAAACATGAGTGCCTCGAAAGAATTTGAACGGAACGAGGCGATACGCAAGAGCATCCGGTTGAAGGCTCCGACCAGGATGGAGGTGGGACCTACCGGAGTAACGCCGGTCTCGTCCGTCACTTCACCCACCGGTACGCGCCGTCCGTTGACGGTGACCTCGCCGTTACCAACACCACGCAGCAGTACGCTGGTCCGCGAGCGCAACCTACGCAACGAGCTGGACACCAGCACTTCACAGCGCCCGTCCTACCTGCAGCGATCAGCACCGGTAGCGAAACCGGTGTTGCCAACCGGGGTAGCACCGTCTCCGTCACACACACCCGACCAGAGGGTGGACATACGCGAGGGATACTCGCTGAAATTAAGCGACATCACGCGAGGATCGGTAACTGCTCCACAGATTGCTCCTGATGCACCGGATGAGTCGGTGGAGTCATCCGTAGACGTGCACTCGCTGTCGGTGCTCCAGACGCTGGAGCGTCAGATCAACACGATGGAGTTCGATGAGCTGATGAAGCAGCGGCGTGATCTGCTCCTGCAGCCACCCGGTGCACCCGGTTCGCCCGTCATGGCGTCCCGGTCCCGCAAGGACCAACGTCCCGTGCACTACGGCGAACTTCCCAGCCTACTGAACACCGGCATCAGCGATGTAGCGACCGGGAACGGGTTCGGGTACCTGGAGCGCGACGATAGCGCCGGCGGTGCCGGTGTGGACGACGACAGTGACGATGATCTGGCGCACGCACGGCACAATGCGTTCAAGCGGGGTGAGGAAGGCCGTAGCTCGACCGGTGGTGCCACGGGTTACACGAAAAAACCGAAGGCAACCCGCGTCATCAACCGAACCGTTTCCGACACAAAGAACGCCGAGGTGGCCGTCAAAACGATACGGCTGAAGAAGTTGGCCCCGAAGCCACCGATCGCTGTGGGTACGAAGCCAACGACAACGACGTCGACGACGACACGAACGACAACCGCAGGAGCCAAACCACCGATCGGTTTGGCGTCGGGAGGACCGGGACGGACCGGATCTTCCTCTGCAACGGGCAGCACATCCACCACCTCCTCGTCGATGGGAAGCGGTGGTACGACCCCCGCAACACCGACCAACACCACCACCAAACCGCCACCGATCACGACCGAGAAGAAGATCAGTGCGGAGGTGCTGAAACAGTTTGCCACCGTCCAAACGGCCAAAGTACAGGTAAAGAGGTTGCTCCTGGGTTGGCTGTTTCCTCCACGCGACACTTCAAACGGGTGCGACACACGTCTTCCGAAATCGCCCACTTTCGTGGAGAGTTTTACGGCCCGCCGTTGGGCACTTCAGAGAGAGATCGTCCAAGATCTTGCGGTCCGTGTACCAGGGGCAACGTGCGCATACATTCTTGCGACTCGCTAAAGTTTTCCATTCGAAGTTCGTGTATGTAATCGTGCCTTCGCCGTTTGAGGTTGCGTACCTGGGATATCTCTAGCTTCTGCTTATCGATCGTACCGCTTGATATGGTGCCAACTGGCCGCCCAACAGAGTGTTGCGGGTTCACCGATAAGATAAGCGGTGATTGTGCGACACACGGCACATGTGCGCTCCCTCTCACCTGGCTGCTATGATAGCGGCGGTTGACGTAGCGACCACCCTTTTGCCACGGTTTTATAAATCACGAATGGAAAGTTTTCTCGGCAAGAATGATGTGAACCGGTGGAGATTGTTGGAGGGAGATCTCATAGGAGGGAGGCTCACAGGGCGGTGAATCTTTGGGTGAAAGGTCAAACAACTGTCGATTGGTATGGGGGCTATTATCTCTCCAAAACACCTCCAGATATCACGACGCTGCGTGTTTGCGATGATTGAAGTATGATTCGTGATCGATCGATCGGGCGCAGAGCCGCAGAGTGCTCTAACTTCCGCACTACGTGGAACTTGCAAAATGGTAGGGGAAAAACACAACACCGAGCACTTTTATCGATGAGTGTATGTCTGGAGGTACTTCCTCTGAATCAGACACATGATTTTGAATTAACATCTCGGGGCGGAGAAAGTATGACCGCGTGTCTGCTCCTCAAAGATTAGTCAACATACCAACATCCAGAGTGTTGTGTTTCCGATCGATACATGAACACAAATTTCTGCGAAATGAGCATCGTGTAGCTCTCCGGACTCCGAATCCCCGAGCGATTGTTAGCTCACTTTACACCACCGTCTGATTGGTATATTACAGCGACCCATTTGATTCTCCGGTTCTCAAGCAGACGAAACTCCTCGTCGTAATAAAGCCAAACTGAGCTGTGGGGTTTATTTTTACGGCGCAGAATTTTCGGTTTATGACCGAAGGAGCGCTGATGATTTCTCAGCCTGCCCAAGCCACAGACCTTACGGGAGCGTTTGGCCACCGGCCAGAGATTTTTATATGTATATATGTGTGTGTGTGTGTGTAAGTGGGACCAACAAATTTATGAGGATATGCAGGGGAGTCTGCGAATAAAACAGCGAGTTATCACGTTCTAACTACCTTTATGAACTATACAGACCATCGTTTATCCCCAGCCTTGAACTCTCCAAAAAAGCCCGCCCGTATTGCGTCGTTAAACTATTTCAATATATGGTTCCTTTTATGATCGGCTTATTTGGAATTCTATAAGAAACTCTAATCAGTTCGTAGGAATCAGGCCTTTAGCGGGGAATCCGTTCATCGGAAGTAAAGTTGTACACAACCCGGAAGGTATTTAAGAAGCGACATACGCGGAACTCGACTAATATTCATTTGGAAGCAAGAACTTGGACGTAAAAAATACTTCCTTCCGGTTCATGCCCTATCGGGTCGCGGGCAATACTGAACAGAACTAACTGAGACGGCTGAGCCGATAATGCAATCTATTCGCTTCAAGGTTTTCTGTCTCCTCAACGTATGCAGTTAGGAATGGATTTAATCGACTGTGAGCGTCGATTATCCGCACACTCATATACACCTGCCAAAGGGGGTAATATCGTATCGTCCACTCCATCCGCTTGTTTCTCAAGGTGATCTACTCGATCGGTTGCTCTGTACAATCACCTAGCAAATCTCGAATGCATTTCCGTTACGAGTGAGCTACGGTATGTGTGAGAGGTGCTCGTGACGATATGTTTCCATTTTCATTACCTTGGTTTGATCAGCTGAGTTGACCAAAGAAAGAACGGACTGGAACCAATGACTAAACTGTGTTCGTCGGACTTCTTGTCTGGTCCATTCGCGGAAATAGATGAGGTTTCGGGAAAAAAAACAATGATTTAGTGATTCCCACTAACTTGAAGATACAAATTACGTTCTTTTATTTTTCCGTTCTCTCTCGCTCACTGCGGGTGGCAAATTTCGCGGATCCAGAGTGTAACATTTCGTACTCGCCACGTATCGCGGAAGTCTTTCCACACATATACACACGCGAACTAAACGCATGCTCCAATGGGCACATAAACAAATCGTGTGAACGAGCTACTACGGGCGCGTTCCCGGCCGGGGTTTGGTACGCCAGTGTACACCAGAAGAAGCAGAAGTGCAAGCGTTTACCACGGAGA